>UFQX01001045.1:0-67662 GCA_900497675.1 Arapaima gigas
AGACTCATTCCAACAGGGCTGACTACAGGATCTCTGAGCTGGAGGAACTGCTGGAATCAAAAGCTAATTCAGTAGCCGCCCTGGAGCAGAAAGCTGAGCCGCGCTGAGCAGAACTGGATTTTTAAACAACCCAAACTGTAAATAAATCAGGGAACACCTGTATTATTAACCAAGTCTTTATTTTTTTACCTGGAGGGGTTCGATGATGTGCAAATATGAGAATATGACTGTGATGCGTAATACACAAAAGAAGGATTTAGTCCTACAAAATAATAATAAATATTTGAGGTTAACATCTGTCTTACATCTTCTTTGGAAGGTATTTTCTTATTTTTTTATTTACCTTCACCCACAGTTTTACACCTGCCCTTAAGTTGTGTTCGGAAAGACGACTTCAAACTCCATCAGATCACAAGTGAAAATATTTACTTTAAACACTTGATTTGCAAACCCGCCAGCGTCTTTAATTTCAGGCCCTCCTTTGCTATTTGTGCAGTGTATAGATTTGAGGATTAAAAGGTTTAGGAAAGCAGAGAAAAATGGTTTTTTTAAGCCTCTCCTCAAAGGGATTTGCAGCTGGCGCCGGCTGCCTGGCCCTCCACTTTATCTGGATGTTACAGAAGTTGTGCGGTGTTGTGTGACGGCAGTCAGGTTCTACCCGTGGCAAAGCGCTGGAGACCCCACACGCAGCGCAGGCAGAGCAAAGCGTGGGCGAACACGAATCAGAACCGGACACGACCACCGCACTTCTCGACGCTTCCTAACGGAGTTCCAAAAGGCACGAGACGGTCCAACAAGATCATAAATGCGGTTCCTTCAAAAAACCTGCCTGTGAAACGCGTGGCAGGAATAAAGTTTTAAACTGCTGACTGCAGGACCTGGTCGTTTCTTCCACCTCAGCAAGGCTGCTTGGTGGTTCCACTCATGAAGGGGTCCAGGATCTAAAGACCGCAGGTTCTTTCAGAGTTACTGAATCCTGTCAAGAACTTAAAATGGGAATTCATCTTTTTAGGATCCATTTTACTCCTCATCTCACAACAGCTACATGAATTTGCATCAAATTACCTTTGTATTGCCTTTCAGATTCTCAGTTCAATAGGCAGCCACCCAAGTACAGTAGCAAAAAGTGAAGGTATCAGACAAACTGTCACTCAGGAGTTATGTGTCTGTGTTGAAAATTCTGTCGTCTGTTGAGAAACGCAGCTGTGAACACCCTGAATTGTATGTTGCTTTGTAGACGTTTGTCTGCAGAATGAATAACAGGTTTTTTTTTAAATGATGCACAGTTTTCTATTCAATTCCGAGAGTCTGAGCCAAACCACACCAACGTTTACATTCCTTTTCAGCCGACCTTTCGCAGCCCCGCGTTTCTCCAGCAAAGACAGCGTCACGGAAAAACGATGGCATTTTCATATTCATAATATCAGTCGGATCTTCATGAAACACCACTGGACGTATCACCGTGTTGTCCACTTGCTCTCTAAAGCAGAAAATAACCAGATTAATCATGTTGTCACCAGCAGATGTTCTCACACTTACAGACTAAGCATTTTTGGCAGGCAAAGTCAAAAAGAAGGACAAATGAAACCTTCTGTCCTCAAAGAATAGTGTTGTGATCCCTGGGTTCAGATCACGTTCAGGTCAGCAGAGGCCCACGGTCGTAGCTACCTGACCCTAACCCTAACCTGCAACCTCTGGTCGGGGTCTGCTCCGCGTGTCTCCTTCTCCTCCGTCCTGCGTGTTTCCGTGTTTGTTTCGCAGTCAAGTCCACGCCACCACCCACGTCCCTGGGTGATTCTAACAGTTAGAAAGCCAAAATGTGCTAATCCCACTTTGAACAGGTGTCCATACTGGCAGCAAAATAAATCTAAGAATTCTGGGTATTTTCGGCATTGTTGAAACCCACAGTTTGCTTGGAGCCACATAGTCACAGTTAATTTAACTCTGGCTCTCCACCCAAGTCCGTTTCCCACTTTTCCTGCTGTCCGTTGCTATTATTTTTTCAAACTCAATTTCACACAGTCCCTGGACATTGGGGAACTTTCCTCAGACCGGGTGAATCCTCATTTTCTCTCATTTATGCTGTTAGAAAAAAGGGTGTTTGTGATTATGGGGTGAATGGTAAATAAACCCGAGAGTCTCGATACACCCACCGGCCTCTTTTAAACATCTCAGGGCTGTGGAGAAACAGTTGTCAGGTGGCCTTCGCAGCGTTTACACCTCTCGTCTGGGGGTTTCAGCATCAAAATGTTATAAAATGAATAATATAAAATGAACTGAATCAGACAGTTTCATTTATTTTCATAACTGTTGTTCGAAGTTAATTAAAAATAACAACCCCCCCACACACCCACACATAAATTGTGAGCTTCACAAAGCAGGAATTTATGGCAGGGCTGCCATTCAGAAATTGCTTGTATCCAAGGCCAACGTACATAAGCTGGGATAAGAGGCAGAATATCTGGACCCCTCAGGGAAACATGGACTGATGAGACATCTTTCACTTATTTACTACATCCACATGGGTTTGTGTTTGGAAGAAGTCAAAGGATGCCATCAAGCCAGAATGCGTTTTCAACTGCTGAAAAAGGTTTGGGATCCGCATCTCACGGGAGCCATTAGGTCCGATGAGTGTTCTACATGGTCGTAAAACGAGGACCAAGTACACCCTGTGGTATTAACACTGTTCCTTCATGATGTCAACACATTCCAGGACGATAACGCTCCTCTTACTGCTTGAAATTCAAGAGTGGTTTCATGAATACTAGGTTGAAATGAAATGCCCTCCGGGGCCTTCTCAATCACCAAATCACCAGATCTAAGCATTATCTGTGGAAAATTCTGGCACACAGAGTGCAAAGTAGATTCCCATCATCTACATCCGTCAAAGGACTACAGGTTCTTCTTGGAAACCGAATCTGACCCATCGTGGTGCAATGAACCACAACACAGCTTAGTACACGCATGATGGAAATCCAAGAACTGAAGCTGTTCTGAAGGAAAAGGGTGATATTAACATATTCATCCTTATTCAACATTATTCATTTTTTCAGGCAAGTATTAGCCCTTACAAATTCATCGATAAAAAGAGAGCCGCAGGAAACAGACTGGTTATGTCACGGACATGTACTCTGTACGTTTCTGGGTCAAACTGTATTTCTCCTTCTGCTGTAATACCCTTCAGCAAGGAAGGAGCTTAGTCTAAATACCCGCCAGTGCAAATGGATCAAACACTTAGGTGCTTCAAATGCTGCTGTTAATTAATAAACAAAACCTAAAATATTCAGATTCGTTTTCACATGTGTATCTTGTAAGGCAGAGCCAGTAAATTGAGGAAGCCTGAAACCAACGGAAACCGTACGTTGTTGTAAGATGACCACCTGTTTGTTGAGTTACACTGTACCTGTTGTTCAAAGTATGTAACCCAACCATCTAACAACCTGAAAATTGTTTCGGAATTCTTGTGGCTCTGAGAACAATTTTTTTCCAGCAGCTCTGATCAAGAGGAAATGCAGAGCTCAAGATCTGGACGTATACTCAGACATGGAGCCAGGCCTCGAACCCAAGCAGACAGAGCAGTGTCGACACCCTGCTCACAAGAAAAACCATCAATGTTAAACCCAGCAGTAAGAGCACAGCTTGATTAAAGCAATTTGAATTCCAGTTATTTCTGCCTTAATCATTATATTAATGATATTTGTATCTTTGTAATTATCTATTGATCATATTAATTATACTGATTAATAATCAGAATCAACAGATTAGTCTGGACAAGTACATTAATGCATTACATCAGACTTTGGTGCCCCTCACAATGGCAAATTTCTCACCAAATTCGCCGCATATGTAACTCACCTCAAAATCCTGTTTCAAACCCAAGTTGTAGAGCAATAGAGCATGAATGAAATGAGCAGAAGTGACTAAAAATAAATATATCAAGGGCATAGTACAGAAAACATAATAAACAGATTTAAATCCTTATTATAAACACAATTGTGGGGAAAATGATAACTTTTAAAAATGTTATTATTTCTAATCATTTTTAATCAGTTTAAACATGCCTCATTTTAAAATGTATAGTACAAATATACAGTGCTTTGTTTAACATATAAATATCTATACAAATATATATGAATATTTAGAATGTATCCTCCTGTAGTCATTTGTGATCATTATCATCCCAGTAATTCAGAGAGTTTCTCCTTAATCTTCTTCTCAATGTTTTCAAAGTACTTCATTTTCACCAGATGAAATTTTGCTGACTGAAGGTCTCCTGAGAGAAAAGCAGTCACAAAGTAGAATGAATTAACCGTTCTGTTCTCTTTAGTTCCTGTTATGCAGAAACATGTTTCCTAGAAAATCTCTATGCTTGAGTTAAGTGAAAAATGGCTGCCCTTCCAATACCTGCCAAGGTAGTTCGGGGGAGGAAAAAAAAGGCAATTTCAAGAATTTTAACTATTAAAAATTACCACTGAGGAAGGATGCATCTACTTCTTCAGTCAGGTTGTGGAGTTTACCTAAAGAACGACAATTTACTGTTCAGACAACATCTGGAACCAGCTCATTTTAGGCTTTATGGTAAAGTAAACCAGTGAAATACAGTGGAGACACTGAACCTGTCACTGAATGTAAAATGGCCCTGGATTCCTCTCTGCTCTGTGTCTTTGCCAGTTGCTCATTAAGATCCATGATCTCCAGGAGGAACTGTGAATCCACTCCATCAGTCCCTTCCTCGAGATGCACACCCACCAGGTTCAGCTGAAATTAAATGAATAACAAACAGAGGTTTGACAGACAACCTCAGGTGCCCATAATGAGACTATTTAACAGAAGGTATGGCGGAATGATTATGGTTACTTTGTGCAGGAAAAAGTTATTTGCAGTGGACTTACCATATATACGCCACGACTCAATGGCTTGAGAAGAGTCCTGTATGCCTTATTTACCAGGGCAGACTGGGTCTCTGAATACTCCTGTTCCTTCTGCAAAACCAATGGAACACAAAACATAGCCATATAAATTAGAACAAAAAACATGCCACAAAGTCAAATAAATGCCAAAACAGACTATAAGTTTTTTTTTTTCCCATTTCCAGAGTTGCCAAATGACAAATTGGTAGAATAAGAACTGGCAGAAGAAATTTATTCTATAATAAAAGGCATGGGTCTGAATGATAAATAACTAGTGATATTTTGTAAAAATATATATAACAAATTGGTAACTGCGTAAACATGGAAAACATTATGGCTTTCAAGAAAAACAATGTTTTGTGTATTATTTGTCTGTACCTGAGTTTTCTGACTAAAATTGTCAGGGTGCAGAGATCTCTGAAGCTCCAAATATCTAGACTGCAGTTTCTGGGTGTCCATAGCAAATGACTTCTCACTAGAGAAAAACACAAGCAGTTATTTGGCAATAAGCCTCAAAAACACCTTGTCTTTGGACGTTATGCATCCAAGATTTACTTTACTTACTCATCAACTTATTTTTGAAAACATAACAATTCTCAGTCTAAATTCCTTTATTGAAATGAAGGCAAAAATGTCAGTGACGTACAGGAGTTGCATCTTACACATATTTAACTTTCTGCCGTTTACACGGGCTACCGCTAAATGTTTTACTCATTTATGTTATTTTTCCAGGGGGCAAAAATAGATTTTGATGTGTGAATAACATCACTAAATACACTGAATGCTGAATGAGCTTGCTAGTGCTGGCCTACATTAACACCCACCTCACAGTCCAGCACAGTGTAAGCAAGTTACTAGGAGATACACGACTGTGTAGTTGACATTGTTTTCTAACTGTATTGTGCACTTTATTAATTATATTGCTTTTTAAATGTTGTTTATAGTGACAAAGGTACTGTCTTGTCCTATGCAATGACATTTAACAAGACCAGACACAAGTCACACCCATGTCAAAAAAAAACAGACACTCAACCTCACTCAGTTCCTACTTATAATAATAAGTTATTATTACAGACAGGTATCCGACAAGAAAAAAAAAATGTTTTCATGGTATTTAATTACTATGGAAATATTCTATGCATAAAATTGAAATGGCTTAAACTCCCTTTAAGTTTTAAACTATTTTCATAAATGACCATAAGTGCTGGCAAGACGCCATAACTTGTGAAAATGCAGAAGAGCACAAACACGCAGTTATAACATCACTATTCCAGTGTATTTTTTCTTTAACTTTAATTTATATTGTTACTATATTCTTCAGTACATCCATCCATCAATCCATCTGTCTGTCTAACTATCATCCTTAACTGTTTGTTTTATACAGGGCTGCCATTGTCTGGCGCCTATGCCAGCAACACAGTGCAAGGAGGGCAAAACCAGGACGATGTACCGGTCCGTAGACAGGGAATCGCACACGCTCTTTCACTCACACCTCCAGATACAAAGAGCAGTTTAGAGTTTCCAGAACACCTAAAACACATATCAGTGGACTGTGGGTGGAAATCCACGTGAAAACAGGGGAACATGAAACTTCAGGCAGATTGAACTGGATTAAAATCCGTTATTATTATTACTAGTAAGACAAGGAGGAGGGGTAATAGTATTATTAGTAGTAGTAATAGTATCAAAATAACACCACATATGCACATACCAGGAATATGACAAGGTGAGTCATATTCATTCAGACAGTTAACACAATTGAAAAAAATATGAAACACAATACAAATACAATGAATAATACAAATACATTGGGTCTCCAATTTAGTCAATCAACAAACTTTTTGTTTTTACAAACTTTTTTGAAAAAGCATTTAGTAATTACTGTATTCTTCCATAAATAGTTGGCAAAACAATTAAATTCATGCATAAAGCTCCACCCAATTTGCCCACAGATATCGATCGCAAACAGTTAAGTGCCGCCTTGTACTTCCCATGGGCACGAGGCATCCTGGGCTCAGCAGGCCGAGGGGCACGATCTGCTCAGTAGAACAGTTGCCTGCTACCCCACGGGGCTGTCTGGGTTACTGGCACTAAGTTTCAAGGTTTTACAATAATAAACCAGCTCTTGGTCCCAGATGAGTTTGTAAGCAGAGGACCCACTGGAGTCCAGTTATTGACAGGGATGTGTGGGAACATAATATGAACATGTAATACAAACACACAAGTGCAAACAGGAGCGACATTAAATATAAATGGGTTGCACTTAAGTAATGTATATAACCTTAGGAAAATTATTACTGTTGCAAGGGCAGTGTCTTAATATGCGGTTATTAGATGATTTACTATTATTGTTATTATTTTAAAGATAACACATTAAGGTTGCTCATTCAAACACATTTAACGTAGCAGAAGACACTAAAGTAATAAAGTGACAGCCGACACTACACAGTGACGTAAGCAATAAGATCAACACACCGCCAGTAGAGGTGAAAACGACAGCGGGACTAAAGACAGTTTATCTGTAACTGTGATTCAGGAAACTTCAATACATTTGTCACTTTAGGATGTTGTAGTATTGTAGTGCGTAACAGCAATAACTTAAAATGATCATATTTTTAACATGCAAGCTCAGACTGGATGAAATCTTTGAATGAACGTCTCAACTGGAACCGCTAGTCATAATAATGACGACAAATAAAACTGAAGCTCAGTCGAGCGCCTGCTGTCCACCCACCAGCCCATGATGTCAAAGTAGGTCGCGCGTTCGTCGGGCCGCTGGATGACGCCGCATCCCCGGCAGAAGAACACAGGACTGTCCCGCAGCGGCGTCCCGCACTGCCAGCAGCGCAGTCTCGCCGGCACGCCGCAGAACGTCCTTGCGACTAACCGTATGCCTGTCAGATGGTCCGAGTGCAGCGGCCAGGCGCTCCGGCGAAGCTCCACCAGGCGTTCGCCGCCGAATGTGGGAGCGGCGGCAGCGCCACGAAACCCCCTGGAGCTGCACTTTTCGGTGCGGATTCCCCGCGAAACGCACCGGAGCGCGAGTTTGTTCAGCGCGTGCATGTCTCCTACCAGCTTCCGACTGTGTCGTCACAGTCGCGGCGCGAGCGGTGCAACGAGACAACAGGAAGTTGACTTTTCCGCCGCTTCATCGGACGACTTAATTCGCCCATGCAATAAACTGCATTTCCCACAATTCCGTAAACCCCCTGTTTGGCTTCTGTGATTGGCCAGATTTGTAATACGCTTTTGTCAACGTTGATATGAAGGCTGCCAGTGTTGCGATTGGAGCGAAAATATCCTGTATTCCGGCACGTGCTACCAAAGGTAATTTACAAATAAACTGATTTAGTCTTCAAAAGGACATGTTAAAATCCATCTGTAAAGCTGCGCATTACAGCCTCGTGTATTAATGCGCGCTGTTACCTCCCTGTTTTCTGTTGCATTGGCATACGCGAGGTGGCCGTTTACTATTTAGTGAATTCCTACATAAATGAGTGGTTAAGTACGCAGGGCATCGTGTTATTTGCATGTAGAAACTGGAAACCAGGAATACAGCCAAGCAAACGGGTTTCTCTTGATGTGTTTCTTTGTAAAGTACACATATGGCACCTGATCTTCAAAAATGAAAGTGACCCGAACTATTAAAGTAGTCAGATTTGCATCTTATTTATTTGCAGGACAGCTTTATAATGTGTTATATGCATGTCAGATCCTGCAGTGGGAGATAAAGTACTGAAATGTTTATGAACAACAGTCGCTGGTTATGTAAAGCAAACACCGCTTCTGCACGATGACAAAAGGGCCGTCGTTAAGCCCACACATAATAACACATCATTCGCGTCAGAATCGCCCTCCTTTGCAGTGCACAATAATGCAAGAAATGAAATAACAGACATACTTTGTTTAAATTAAGAAGTACCGCCACTGGAAAAAGTAAAACGCTGTATGGTTGTGTGCTATGTGCCAAGACATGGGCAGTGTCTGGACATGTCCACTGAGGAGGCTTGTTTTTTTCAGCTCCTGCTTCTGTAGCCTGGAGCTGTTGTGTTGGTGTTTGTGGTGTGTAAGGCGAACGGGGCGGTGACATTAGCACAGTTTAGTGTCACAGCCGCTGCCGGCGGTCAGTATGATGAACCTCGCTGCTTTCAGGGGGGACAGCATCATGTCTCAGGAGCCAGAATCAAGCCAGTCGCAGACCCAGTCCCAGCCGCAGACCCAGTCGCAGGGCGGCTCGAGTTCCTCTTCAGGACCCAGCTCCGCCAGCCAGTCCTCCTCTTCCTCGGGCTCAGGAACGCTCAGCTCTGTGGACACCATTCCCGTGCGGGACCTGGCCTCTATCCCAGAGGAGCTGGAGGAGCCAGAGCCCCAGCCTTGGGGCCGCCTGCTGCCTATGGAGAGGGGCTTCCGTGTGCACAGTAAGCAGAAGCTGCCACGAGCTGTTTGTAAGAGCACGATCGGGCCTTTGTGGCATCAGAAACCGTATCGTGCAGGCAGCAGCGGGGCTGCAGAGCTTTTGTTAAACTAAGCAGAAGACACTAGATGGTACAGCGATTAAGAATGTGGACTTGGAGAGAAAACACTTAGGACAGTGCTGTAGGTGCACTGAATGTACCCATGAGGAAGGTACCCTAGCTGGAAGATTTGTTGTGAAGATGCTCAGATAACTCATTTCTCAAGAAGGAACAATCGGATTTATTAAACGTAAATGTACAGAAGTGTTATCAGTTACAATTATAGATATACTGTACTTAGTCCCACTGCTGTTTCCACCTCTGTACTTGTGGTGCGTGGATGTTTTCACTTATATTACTCTGTAGTGTCTGCTGTATTTTCTTTATTAATTATTCTTTATTATTTTTCTTTATTCTGCATTTTCTTTGTCACTTTATTACTTTAATGTCGTTCTGCTATGTTAAATGTGTTTGAATGAGCACCTCTCAGGTTCCTTGCCTGCGCAAACTTAACGTATCATCGTAAAATAACAATAATAATGGTAATTCATCTGTTTAATGATAGTATATTATGACAGTGTCCTTGCAATAGTAGTAAGTATCCTAAAGTTATATGCATTTATTAAAGCAGAGCCTGTTTATATTTAATGTCACTGCTATTTGCACTTATGTGTTTGCATTACATGTTCATAGTATGATCGTACACATCCCTGACAATAAATTGTTGAGATTTTTTAATGAATTATTAGTTTATAAACTGAATTCTCTTAAAACAAACTTTAATTACCATGTGAACAGGAATAATAATACTCTCCTGAGCCAGAAAATGTTCAAATCGAGTATCAAAATTAATCTGGACAATTTTAAATCCAGGTTTAAGACCTTCACGTTAGGAATCACTTATACATACCTTTGTCTATACATATCTTTTTTGTATCTCTTTCCTCCTTTCCCTCATCGTTTATCTTACTGCTGTTTCTCCTTTTATTTTTTGTTTTAATTCTGTTGTTTTTCAGTGACATTCTGGGTAACTCCGGTGCATCACAGTACCACGGCTGTGGAGTCCAATCGGATGTTCAGATAATCTAATATTGATAATGTTATATTGGCATTCTGTTCTTTCGTTGTCATTTATTATACATTTCATTGCTTCATTATAATCCCTTTGAGAAGCTGCTTTTTAAGACTATAAACCACTTCTTACAATATGTGCCATTGATATTGTGTGAGGGAAGTCTGTGCATGATGATGTCTTGAGATTTTTAAAATACAGAACTTTGTTAGTTCACAGTCTGTAACTGGTCACTTTCTAATGTACGTAGGAACCATGACTTTGTTGCATTGTCTTTTCAGATTGCATTGATGATGAGTACTGGTTTGGACGGGACAGATCGTGTCATTACTGCTTCAATGACCCAATTATAAAGGGGTCTGATAAGTATATAACATACAGCAAGAGGCACTTCAGGATATTCAGGGTGAGTTTGGCTATGTTACCTGTTTATTCTACAACAGAGGACTAGGATCATCATCATCGGTGACTGACAGGGCGTGCAGTCTTTCCTTTTTTCCAGGAACTAAATGCCTTCTCTATATTTTTGCTAGGACAAGCACTAGCAACCACCATTTGCCACTGCATCATGTATTGGTATATCAATTCAATTCTTCAAGGTAATTTATAACAAGAAGAAAAGTCAAAAAGTATCTGCAATGTTTTATACTATGGGCCACAGTGGGAGCTCCAGATACTTTCTGACTTACCCTCTTGTTATAAATTACCTTGAAGAACTGAATAAGTGTGGAGATTAATCTCTGAGATGATGAGTTGTGTTTACGAAATTCTACGATATCTTAATTCTTAGGAACAAGACATTGTCTACATAGAGGACAATAGTGGAAATGGGACCTTTCTGGATGGAAAGATTATTGGCAAGGGGAAGAAGCTTCCCCTGGCAAACAACGCTGAGCTGGCCTTAGCACAACCACATCAGAAAGGTAAAGGTGTCAACCAGGGGCTTTCATTGTGATCTTACTACGATATTACTTTCTATAATACGAGTGTTCTGTGGAGAAAAAAATTGTAGGAAACTTGGAAGCTATAATGTTGGCCAAGTTTCCGAAGGCCATTCTGAATTTTGTTCCGGTGTCTTCATTTCATTATTTAATTAGATTGCTCTTGTGAATATAATTCGTAATTTAACAGATTTTGGAAGGGTGGTGTGAATTATGTTTTTGTCATTATTCATACTTTGCAGTCACTCAAAATGAATCTAGTTCAGTGGAAGTATTGGATATGTTGTACTACTGTACATCGTTTGAGATTTTTTTTTTAAGTTTGTTCAAGTCATTTTGCTCATAACTTTTATTAGCATTCATTTCATTTATTTTTCCATTTAGTGTTCGTTTTTATTGATCTCATGGCTGACGAGCAGTCTAATCTCCCAAAAGAGTTCAAAGACAAGTACCTAATTTCCCGAAAGATCGGATCGTAAGTACCCTGGTGCTAGGATGGACTGGATTCTGGCTGTATCTCAGTCCTGTTAGATTACATAGTTTGGACTTGACTCAAAACCTGCAATATTGTTTTCCATTTTATTTCAGCGGAGTTTGTGGGGAGGTCAAGTTGGCGTTCGAGAGAGCCACATGCAAAAGGGTTGCAGTTAAAACTATAAATAAGAAAAACTTCCCATCAATCGGGGTATGTTTGATAATGTCTGATTTTGTTGGTATTCTTTCACTATTGTCTCATATTTTGGGTTATTTGACCATTTTTGTAATTCAAAAAAGTAATAAGCATATTGTATTGTTTTTCCAAAACTAGACTGTCACTCAAAATGCAGAACGAGAGATTGAAATCCTAAAAAAAATAGACCACGTGAGTACTGTGTATTCTGAACTGTATCATTTACCTCGACATTGTAAAAGACTGTCAGTGAATCATCAGTGGTTCAAAACCCACTTACTTTCATTAACTGCTTGTCAAGGTCATGTTGGTCTGGAGCCTGTCCCAGAATCAGTGGGTGCTACACTAGGAAGGGTCGCTGGTCCTTCACAGGGGAGCCACACATATGCGTTCCCACACTATGGGGGATCTAGTCATCAGTTAACCTGAAATGTGTCCCGCACAGAAACAAGGAGAACATGCAAACTCCACACACACCGAGCCAGATTTGAATCCACATCCAAACAGCCCAGATGCTGTGAAGCAGCAGATGTATCTATTGCACCACTTAAAGACCCATATGACGATACTGTGGCAAAATAAAATGCTTGTTTCAATCCAGTCTTCCTGCTGTAGACAATATTGCCCACAATAGCATCTCATTTAGCAAAATGAAATTTAAAAAAAAACATGTAACATGGCAGGGTCAGTTTTTTTTAAATCAAATTAAAATGAGAGTTAACAAAGTATTACATATTTTCACATTTTAGTTCAGAATATTGTTCAATTAGCTTGCTTTTATACATTGTTTCTCATTCTTTTTTGTGTTTATTTATATTTCCTTCTTCAGCCTTGTTTGATCAAGACAGAAGATTTCTTCCAAACGGAAGACTCTTACTATATTGTTTTAGAGCTGTAAGTAAAAGATTTCTAAAATTTGTATTTTGTTCCCTTAGTTGTTAGTCTATGAACTATTGACTATATCTTTAAACTTTATGAAATGTATAGATTAACTTCACGGTCTGTTATGTCTCGCAGAGCATGACATGATCCTCGGCGGCAATAAACCTTCCGTCTGGGCTTCCTGCTAATTGTTTTCAACCAGCATAACAAGACAGGATCTATAAGTCTATAAAGAATGTGTTTAAAAAAAATCTCAGTCCATGAAAACTGATTAGGTCTCAGGAGACATGTCCCCTGTGGTTAGTGTCCATTCCAAATCAATGTAAGTGCAAAGATGTAGAGAATCGGCAGCTGCTCTCACTTGCCTTGCCTGTCAATTATTCACGGGAAAAATGTGCTGTATTTTAATATTTTGGAAGAACATCCTGCATGAGCACATCTGACATTGCATATTTACCTTCTTTATTTTAGCTGCATTAAAAAGAACCTGTGGTGTATTGAATTGGATAATTGATGTTCTAAGAAGAAACTCGTACAGCCAAGGGACGACGCTGGTTGAATGAATGCTGCAAGATGTCATAAGGCACAAAATGCATGCAAAGTAAAATACACAGTTGGCTGGCTTAGGCCTGTGTCACCTCTTACTGTGAGGCCACACGTCTGCAGTGGTGAAACTGCCACCAGAGGATCGAAACTGTAGTCCATGGACCACTTAGGAGATCTGTAGATGGGCTTCAGAAGGTCTGTGAAGTGCTGGCTAGCTTTGAAAGTAACACTAACTAAATGCAACAAAAATCAAATAATTCAGGTAGAACTACTACTATATTATGTATGCCAATAGCATAATTCCACCGGAAGGTAAACCAAGTGAAATTTATTTCAGTGAAATAATGTTTTCTCCAAATTTATGATCATTTTCCTAGGAACGCGTCCATGGCTTTAGTATTTGAAAGGGGTCTGTGGCCAGGAAGAAGTCAGGAATCTCTGGTTTAAAGCTTAATTCTTTAAAGAAATAAATACTTTTAAAAAAACAAAAAACACTTTTTTTTTTTTTTTTTACACATTGGAGGGGCAGGGCAGGTAGTGGTGTGAGAGTTTTTGGACAGTTGGGCCTCACACTTTTTTATTTTTGAAATTATTAAAGTGAAAATCAAGTATAGGTGGGACAGTTTGGTTTAGTTTTAGCCCCCTTTTTATATTCCATCGTACAATGGATTTATTAAATGGTACATTTCTGCAAGGCAACATGCACATCTGATAACCAGTAAACGTGGAATTAGCACAGGTTAAGAAAACCCAAGTGCAAGAGCAGCTACTGAGAATGAAAACGGTAATCAAGTAATTTTAAATACCAGCCCCTATTATGCCTGAAGTGTTTCCCAGGAAATGTCATCCTCTCGAGAAGATTAGCATTCACGTGCGCACCCTGCTCTCATGTTGTATTGCCTGTGTACAACAGGGGGGATAAAATGATCCTGTTTATCTAAAAGGTTGTTCTGTAATAACAAGGTCGCAAACAAGACATTCGTTTCCTCCATTGCAAACGTGAACAGCTCTTTAAGTCTGCGGCACAAATCCCTTGAATACCAAGCTGAAATGCGGCTGCCCTGCTGCGGCGCTGTCCCGAGCTCACCCCGTCCCAGGTCGGCGGGGGTGTGATCAAAGGGCGCTCTCCCCTCCCCGCACTGCACACTTCCACTGTTCCACCGTGCAACCCTTCCTGGGGGGGGCGGGGGGGGGGCAAATCTGCTTTTTGCTTCACTCATACGCTGATGAATCAGTGCTTACAGTGCAAAGTGAAAAATGAAATGGCTTCTGCATCTGGCCAGCAACTAGTGTCCCTGGATGATGCTGTTAGATGTTCAATGATTCAGTCTGTGCAGGTATAACAGACACGTGTATTTGCATTCCATACAAGCAGTTTTATTTTGCAACATAAATATACGCTGAATGTGTAATATAGTTTGTGTGTCTCACTGTTTAAAAAATCGGTTGTGACAAGTATTTGGTGCATCACCTCTAATTCGGGATGTCTTTGTCAGCATGGAAGGTGGAGAGCTGTTTGACAGAGTCAAAGAGAAGAAGCAGCTAAAGGAGTCCATTGCTAAACTGTATTTTTATCAGATGTTGCTAGCAGTTGAAGTGAGTACACAAATTTATCAGCATATTATTTTCTGTCAAATGTTTAAATTGTTTTTTTGAGTGATATTTGTTTTGGATTTCATTTTTTTATATAAGTATATGCAGGTTTTTGGTTTTGCATATTTTGTGTAACTTTTTTTGTCACTTTTTTTTCTCTCTGCAGTACCTCCACAGTAATGGAATCATTCACAGAGACCTCAAACCTGAGAATGTGCTGCTTTCTTCCAGAGATGAAGTCTGCCTGATTAAGGTTTCCTTTTACTTTCCATATTAACTGTTCAATGTGTCTAAACTCACCTTTGTGACGTGTACACTAACTTATACTGTGGGTCAAGTAGTAAAAAAAAAAAAAAATTGAAGGAAAAGTACTTGAATAAAAGTTTTTTAAAAAATCACAAAAAGTTTATCAAGTTAATTTGATCTGTATCATCCTCAGTGTTCTGGAACCATAGCAATGTTGACACCATAAATATAGCGTTACACCCCGGTTTACAGATGGGCAGTTTTTAATTACACAGTTCAGCTGGAAAACTTTGTATGGAGCATTTGGAATAAAAATGGGGATTTTTTTGTACTTGGTCATAATAAAAAAAACATTATACGAGGAGCTCAGAACTTAAACAGAATTCTTAATATTAAGAAAAAAAGCAATGTTGTATCAGAAAGATGTAAATAGGGGCATGACTGCATTTATATATCCTTTCAATGTATGACATGGTTGCGGGTAAAAATAGAAGGTGTCAATTTAACAAGCAGTTCAACAAAACAAATCCACTTCCATCATGTAGAAGTCAGTATGAAGGATTACTCAGCCATTGTCTACGTTGACTTACAGTGTAAGGTTTGTGCAAACAGTTACGTAGACTTTACCGTTTTGATGGCTGGCTAATTTTTACTGGAGCAATTCTCAGTAAGAACCTTCCCCACGTGTATGACAGCAGGAGGTGGGATGTGAACTTCTGCTCTTTGACTAACCACTATGCCACCTGTTGCCTCAAGCAAACAGTTACAGCAGCAATTTGCCATTTACCTGAAATCTTTGTCCAAAGGGAGTTACAGCCGTTCACCCATTTACGCAGCTGCGGTTCACTAGATGACTGCTGGGGCAGAGTGGTCGGGGACAGCGGTCTCCTCCAGGGAGGAGATCAACAACCTCAAAACCACAGATTGTACTTCTGCCAGCAACCAGGGACAGCATAGGCCTCGATACAACTGCAAGCTCCACTGACGTCTTCAGATGAGGGGGAACCTACTTGGAAAGAGGTGCAAGAAGCAGTTAGGCAGACGAGAGCAAGCTGAGCCTCATCCCCAAGTGGAGCCCCTTCAGAGTCTATTTTTCAAAGCTGTTGCATAGGATCTAGGGAAGCCTGTAGGTGATCTAGAGAGGGGGCCAATATGATGAAGGGGAGAGAAATGAGGACCAACCACTTCAGAGTTATCATTCTGCTCAGTGGATGGGGTTGTTGTTCAGTGTTGCCACACCAGCGTTTCAGTGCAGAAAGAAGCCATATCCGGGCTATAAGGGTGTGTAGATCATCCTGGTGTGGTGTCGCCGTTCACCAGAGCTGCCCGTGAGAACAGGGGAGGTTAGGGTTATATTGTCCAAAACATTTAGTGTTGTGACTACATGTTACAAATAACCATGGGTGGTTGAGGCACACCGTCCTGAGCCAAATTAAGGGTCTTACTTTGGATTACTGCTGAGATGTCAGCATGAGGAGGCGGAACATCTAAGTGGCACAGGTCGGATGGCAGGGTGTATCTCAGATGCCAGAAGGTCACTGTTTTGGGCTTAGTTTGTAGGGTACCACTGGTAACCAGGAAAAAACCATGGGACACAAGGCAAGGAGCACACTGGATAGGTCATCGTTCAGTTGCTGGGCAGTCTCACACTCACACACACAACAGAAGTTTTGTGCTTGTTGTAGCCAACACTAAGTTCTGACGAGTGGCACTGAGGAGAGAAATTTTAAATATTTGTAGATGACATTGGGTGAAGGTCACAGCTAACTGGTACCTGAATGAAGAGGGACTGATAACTGCCGTTGCTCAGTTAAATCCACAAATGAAGGTGTTACTGGTTAGGAGTGAAAGTGACTGGACTGTGGGGAAACTTGATGGACAGTTAATGCTGACCCATGAAACGCACCAATGTCAGCTGACAGTGAGGAGGTGTTTTTCGCAGTAAAAATGCAACAAAAAAAAAATCAAAAGTAATGGGAATGAAATGTAACAGAGATGTCAGGTAAAAGTCCCTTCTTTCTTTACGAATGTACTCAATTATCAATGGCAGCAACTAGTTTGCAAATTCCAGAAATGTTCTTAAGTACAAGTAACATAGTAAATGGAATTACTTGCATCTAGATCCACAGTACATCTCAGTTTGTACCACCGTGTTATCTCAGAAGATATTAAACATTGTTAGGTGCTGAGTGTGGGGAAAGAAATAAGATCTCACTCTTGCTGTTTTAGCTCACCGACTTCAGCCAGTCCAAAATTCTTGAGGAGACATCGCTGATGCGGACGCTGTGTGGAACACCCACGTACCTGGCACCGGAGGTGTTTACCGACGCCATCACAGTGGGCTACAGTAGCGCAGTGGACTGCTGGAGTCTCGGTGTCCTCCTGTTCGTGTGGTACGTCACATCTCCTCATCTCTGTTGCTACGTGGGCTGCTTCCCACGAGTCTATTGCTCCCACATTTAGCATCTTCATTGAGCAGATGCTTTATCCCCCCAAAGAGCCTTACAGTGATTTTCCCAATTATACAGCAGGGTCATTTACTGTGTCAATTGAGGGTAAGTACTGTGCTGAAGGGAACCACAGCAAAAATGCAAGAGCAGGTACTTTCAGAAAACACCAACAGTTTACTTACTTTTCTTACTCAATTTATTAAGCAGTTAAGGACAGGCTGGCTTCACCAGCTTAAAAAGTGTCACCCTTATTTTTTTCTGTTTTTAGGGATGGTTAAAGCTCATCAAGTGCAAGATCTCTTATTGCTCAAAGCCAAATATAATGCAGGGGACATGATCACAGATATTATTCAGATATATGTGTTTGTAGGTTCGATGCTCTGGGCATTTATATTTATCAAGAGGAAGGTGTTTTTTTTTTTTTTTTGCTGTCGTGTTCACAGTCTGGGAGGATATCCCCCGTTCCACTCGGAGATGGTGGAGATGACCATCAGGGAACAGATCACTCAGGGATGTTACAGGTTCATCCCATCCAAATGGGCACACATCTCGGATCAAGGTCAGAAACGGAGCATCTTTGGTGTATTGAACTCTAGTCCTGTTTCTTGTGACTTTGAATTAAGAATTAATTTCTGGAGAACTTCCCAGTTCAGTAGTTTTCACAGAGAATTCGCCATATTTAGAAACAGGAAGAGCAGAACACTGTTTTCAGTTTAATTCAACCACTTTACTGCTTCCCATCTGAACTGTACATTTAAAACATTTTGCTTTTGATTGATCTTTTTTAGCTAAGGATCTGGTGAAGAAACTCCTAGTCGTGGACCCAAAACGACGGCTCACGATTAGCGAGGCTCTACAACACCCTTGGATGCAAGTATGAGCTTTTTTCCCACAAGTCCTGTTTCCTATGCGTGCCCGAGAAACAGGAACAAAATATAAGATATTCTGTGTCTAAACACGCTTTATTTAAACTTTTCCTGCTCTTTCTGACACGACTGGCACTTTGGCCACATCCCGAGTTCAATATAAAGCACTTGAGCTGCTGTTAGTTCCCTTTATTCATAACAAGTCCTGTGTTTCAGCTCTATAAACGTTGTCTCAGATTTTTACTGCAGCCACCATGATGCTGAGTGCTGCAAACTGTAAATCGCTCCAGTTCTCAAGAAGAGAAACCTGCTGAAATGCACGTGCACCATTCGAGCAGCAGCAAGCGACAAACTTCAGCTTTATAATTGTAACCAAAGTGGTGAAATTAACGCCTGGCACTGCTGGCCAGAAACACTGGCTCGTGCTTCCCTTCTCTCCACGTGCACCGAAATCCAAAGCGTGTTTTTGCAGCACGTCGTTTTTAACGTCCCGCTGATTTCTCCTCTCTCTAGGATGATGAGATGAAGGCGACCGCCTACCAAGTTATGCACCCTAATGGAAGCCCTGCAGACACCGTCAAGGTAAGAGATCAGTTGCTGGGAAAACATTTCTGCTGTGCTTGCCGACAGGTGCCGGAACGGGACTTTGACTCCTCCGTTTTGCATCCTCAGCCATCCACCAGTCGCAAACGGCCCCTCGAGGACAGAGAAGAGACGCCGGGGAAGAGGAAGCCGGGTCCATCCTCAGCTTAGACTAAACTACCTCTGGAAACACTGCGGTTTTTTTTTTTTTTTTTTTTTTACTTCCTACACACATGTGAATCTTCAGATTGAATTGGATGAGTCTAGTATACTCCCGTTTGATTTAATAAATGACTATTTGTATATTTTTAAAAAAAAGGTGTTTTCTTTGCTTAGAACATGCATCTAATGTGCTTATATTGGCTTAGTAGTTTAATCTTGAGTGACTTTATTTAAAATCCACTGTGGAGACGGGTCTCACGACCAAAGGCATCGGTTTCTCAGCTAAGCAAAAATGATTAGAACTCGTTTCACTGAGGATTTTTTAAAAATAGTCGGAACGTTTCCAAACACGTGTTAAGAACGAGCAAAATCACAGCAGGTTCAGGTCTCATCACAGCTTGGACGTGAACTTGTCCCGGAGGCGGAACAACACCCGGTGGGCGTCATCGAAAGAGCCTTTAAGTACTGACTTCACTCTGCTCCTCCACGCTTCCAGCTTAGGGCGCCCCTTCAGAATGTCTCTACCGCCACCCAGGGGCTGAAGGAGAAGGAGAGGGCAGTTAGGTTCATCCCCGCCTCCCAAATCATCGTGCGCAGCTATCGCTGTAGACGCCCTACCTGCATTATCTCGCACACGGCAAGCAGGTCAGCCAAGGTGACGTCATCCCCACACAGGAAGGGCTGCCTCTTCAGAAACATCGTCTCCAGCTTGTCCAGGGTCTCGCCAAGCTGCCCCAGTGCCCTCTCCAACTTCAGCTGGTCAACAGGCTGCCCGGACATGCGGGGCACTAACACCTACGTAAAACCAAGTTACCGAGGAACAGAAATAACCGTATCGGGCGTATTGACAAGCACCTGTTGGTATGGAAATGAAACTAGTTCTTCAGCTGATGGAGAGTGTGGTTCAGGATGGCTCTGACCTCCAGGAGGAAGACTTTGGCGGCGTGGGGCCGGATGTTTGTGTGATGCCAGGCTGTGTACTCGTCCACCCTGGCCCTCCTCTCCGGGTCACGGGGGTACCAGTGCTCTGCCACTTTGTACTTGGTGGCCAGGTACTTCAGTATAGCATCGCTGTCGTCAGAAGATGCACGTTAACATCTTAAATCAGCAACAGGTTCGTGCAAAATTATCCGCAGTTTCGTCACGTAGCAAACCACGTCATTTTGAAGGATGTTCATTCTAACCCAACGTCACCAAACATCCAGACACTCACCTTTCAGTCAACACGAATCCTCTGTCTACCATCACGGGAACCTTCTGCATGGGGTTCAGCTCGGTGAACTCGGCTGTTTTGTGCTCTCCTAAATCGGACATCGTGTTCAAGGAGTAACGTGAAACACCACAAGGTTCCAGTCCAGCTTAACCAAACTTCCTTTCTGCCCCACATCATGGCAGTGACCACATTCACCTTTGGCACAGTGCCACCCACTTTCCCTGACCGCAATACCTGGTGAGGGTCGCGGCGGCCAGAGCCGAACCCGGAACTACAGGGCACCGGGCCGGGACCCTGACCCCTCTGTGCGGGACACCAGTACATTGCAGGGTCCCCACATGGTCACACGCTGTGGACAATTTAGAGTCTGCAGCTAACCTGGACCACATCTTTGGAGAGTGGGAGGAAACCAGAGCAGACAAAGGAACCCAAACTTGGCAAAATATATAAATAACTCACTAGATACATTAGCACTACTAAATATATAAGGTGACAGATACTGTGGCGAAAGTCACCCGCAGCCTCTGCACCGAATATATGGCTGCTTTCGTGTGCAAATATTTGTGGGGCAAAGTTCACGGCAGAACCTGAAATCCGCACGCGGACTTTTCTCCAAATCTGAACAGCTTTGGGAAACGAAGTGCAGGAAAACAACGACCGTCGGTTTGTTCTGCTGCTCCGACGTCGTCGGTCAGAGAGACTAACCGCAGAGGAAAGTGAGCGATGACGAGGCGCGACCGTCCAAGCCGTTCGGCGCTCACCTTTCCGCAGAGCCACGGTTCTCACCGTGTGGGGGATTCGGTTGTGGGTGAGGAACATGAGCAGAGCTCTGCAGGGCTGCGACAGCAGGTCCACATGCACCTCGAGCGCCTCTCCGCGTGCTGCCATGTCCGCGCTCGCGCCGCCACGGTCCTCACCGTCACCCTCGCCGCGTGAAGGGCGCCGCTCGCTGCCTTCCCATTGGTTCGTTTCGCGAGGGAGGAGGCGCCTAATCCCGCCCACCGACCGCTTCGCCGAGAAAGGCGCTTAAAGAGGTAGAGCGACGAAGGCAATTATTTATTAACGTTTTTTTAATGCAACAGCAAACATAAAGCATACGTCTGCACATAAAATATAACACTGTATGAAATTATGCGCATCTGACCGTTTTTTGTTTGCAAATATATTTGCCAAAACCTATAGGTACAAGTTTATTATGGTGCATATATGTTGACGAATGTTTTGACATTTCAGCACGAGAAAAATATTTTTATCTGTGAATTTCACCTTAACCTACTTGCTTCTTCATGCACGTCTTTATCTGTGTGTCTGTGGCAGGGCGATGAGCGAGGCACCGGGAGACGCGGAGTTTTCTTGCTTGTTGCTTTGACTGGGGAGGTCTGTGCACGTGCAAGACCCCCCACGGAAGCAAGGTGTTTCCAACCGCACTGGCTGCTGTCTGTCCGGCGTGTTGAGGTCCGGTCCTGGGTGTTTATGCTCGAAGCGGCGTGTCTGTTTTCTGCCGTGGGGTTTTTATTTCGACCGAGGGAACAAAGTCGTCGCACCGGCTGCACCTGGACTCTTGGTCGCCGGCTGGCTGTGGTTCCTGCTCAGCCACGCTGGACCGAGGAGGTGTCGGGCTCGGCGAGACGGTAGCACAGTGGTCCGGATTTCCAGGTTTAGTGTCACCCTTTAATGTCAGCCGAGATCCGTCTGCTGAGCCACTGTGTGTGTGTATTGGGGTGGCGGTAGTGTGAGGGGACGCTGC
The DNA here is from genome assembly GCA_900497675.1 of Arapaima gigas. Lineage (NCBI taxonomy): Eukaryota > Metazoa > Chordata > Actinopteri > Osteoglossiformes > Osteoglossidae > Arapaima > Arapaima gigas. The sequence goes on from UFQX01001045.1 coordinate 22,335, forward strand.
GGGGGGTAATTGCGTACGGTGGTGGAAATTCTCGGGTGGCTTTTCCCTATTCACATCAGTGGCCTCAGTGGGCTTTATTTCCCTGGGAGGCGTAGTCGACCGCAAGTTGTCTATGGTACCTTTAACGGGCTGGATCCCCCTTGGGTCCGGTCTCGACCCCTTACGCCCACCAGAGGTGTCACGCCGCACATCTAAGTATCTGGCAAGAAATATGTGTAAACTTGTGAATATTCTATTTTTATATTTAATTTCTTTAAAGATTAAAAACGATCCGTTTCGTGCACATGACGTTGCGCTCTAACCGACCCGAGGTAGACCGTGTTTAACGGCTCTCGGGGCTCCGATGCGGCCCCTTTTAAAGCGCTTTTGTCTCGCTTCCGGTCACGTGCAAAGACTCGGCCCTCCTAATGACTTTACTGGCCCCTTTGAGCGGCGACAAGCGCGGCTTGTGTGGCCGTGGATGTTGAGAAACGTCACGGAAAGTGCGGGTGTTGACGGTTCCGCCGTCAGTTGTCCTTCCGCGCTGGAAAACGACTCTCTCCTCGCCGCCGCTTTTCCTCGGTTAACGGAACTCATGTCCCGCTGAGAGTAAAGAAAACAGTTTGGAGAACATTTCACAGAAGACACGAGTACAACACAGCTGAGTCATTCTTAAATATCCCAGAATATAGTCTTATAGCGCCTCATTTTCACCGCACTGTCACTGCAGATAGAGGTTAAAAAAGAATGAAACGGGTTTGTTCTGCCGTTTTATATGGTATTTTTGTGGGGAAACGTGTACAGTAGATAGTATCACATTTGATTCATTTTTACACATTTGTTTAATAATAAATATGTTTTAACATCTCAAGAAGACTGAAGTTAAACTCCCGCCTGGTTGAAAAGCAGGTTAGTTTGTAACCGGGAGGTTGTCGGTTCACCTCCCTGGTCCTGTTGTGATCTTGGGCCTGTTACTGCCAGCGAGCCCCAGGACCCCTGGCAGGGCCTGACTGACCTGCAGCGACTGTCAGAGGAAGCGGATGCTGCTCGTTGTTCCTGGTCTACATCCAGCCGTTTGTCTCACACCGTTCAGATAAGTGTATGAAACGGGTGTAAATAAAAAACAAAGTTTCATAAGCAGAAAAACGTTCCCCAAACCTTTATTTAAAAAAGTACACTCCCAACAATCGTGGCTTTGCTGCTGCAACGATGATAATAATGTAGTGAAAGACAGTGAAAGCAGGCGGTTTACAGCGGTGTTGATAGAAGAGTCGCCGCGGGACTGTTTCCCCCCTCCGACTTGCTCTGCTTCCTGAATTTTCTGGCCTGGATTTCCACCTGGATTTCCAAGAAGGTCTTGTTCTTGGTCTCCGGCACGACGAAGAATATGTACACGGCCACCAGGCAGCACACGACCAAGAACACGAGGAAGCAGTACTGCTGCAGGCCGTTCTGTTGGAGACAGTGGGGAAGCGCTACAGCATGCGCTGGTCATGCTGGAAACCAGCACAATGTGGCAAATGGGTTGTGCTGGACCCGTTTTGGTGACTAAGAATACGAAATGTAGCCCAGACGTCACGTATCCAGCTCCCTTTGGTAAGAAACCTCACAAGGGTGCCAAACTCTGCCTGTCGATTCCTTCTTGGCCTTGATGTGGTGGAATATCCCCCCTTCATCCCTCAGACCTGCTCTGTCCCTCCCAGCATCACGTAAGGGTCTCAACTCATCTTTTTAACACATATCCCTCTCCTCCTTTACACCTTTGTGAGGCAGCCTATCATCTCCTGCTTTTAATCTACCTGTTTTCCCATCTGCGTGAATGGGTAAACGTCAAATAAAATGGTGAAACCTGCAGTAACGACTGGGTTAACTGCAGGATTTTACGTGACTGTTACGAGATGTTTAGAGTGTGAGTGTAAAGTATCTGGAGTGTTGACTGTGAGCGCTTGCTCCAGAAGTACAATTCCGAGCACAAGCGGTTTAATGAATTACGGGGAAAGATACTTACGACGATGAACGGGAACACCAGGCCGACGATGAAGAAGCTGAGCCAGTTGACGGAGCCTCCGATCATGTAGGCGGCAGGTCGGGAGGTCTGGGTGAAGAGCTCGGCGGTGAGGATGTTGGTCACGCCTCCTGCGGACGAAGCGCAGCGCGGGGATCAGGACTGCGGACGAGCGAAACGCCTCAAACGCCTGCGCAGGTCGAGTTACCTGGTCCCAAACCGAAGCTCAGGATGAAAGCGAAGACGCAGATCATGCTGAGGTAGGGCATCCACGGGTCTGCTTCCTGCGGACAGAGGAAGATCTCTGCAGCTTTCTGTGCGTCTCACACAACACAGGCCTGTTGCATAAAGCCAAACTGAAGAACAAGTTTAACTCGCTGGCATTACAGAGGTGCGACGTTCCTGCACAGCAGCCAGTGTGTTTTTTCTGTGCACGGAAGGAATAAAACGACGGAGGATGAAGTCGTACCTGGAACGTCAGCGTGAGGGTTAGAGAGATGCACCAGAGGGTCATGAGCGAATAGCCCCAAATGATGAGCGCTCGTCTTCCGAGGGATTCGATCAGTACCCCCTAACAAACAGACGTTTTCCATGAGTGCCGCTGTGCCCTCCTGAGGACAGTGAGTCCCATCTTATTCCCAGGTTGTTAGTCAGTGTCACATTTCCCTGCTACTGTTAACAAAAAAAAAAAACACTGGAAGCCAGGGGGCACTCGGGGACCCAAAAGTAGTCCACTTGAAAAAAATAGTCTGAAAGTGGGATAAGTGCCCAATTAGATTTTCAATATTTTAATTGTTCTTTTTTTGCTTTTGTTTCACAGATCAAAAACAACTGCATCAAAAAAAACATTCTGAATGTTTCAATGTTGCCTTCAGCTGGTTCGGATTTTTGGTGAAAACAGCGCAAGACGGTTTTCAAATGTCACGTTTCTGTTTTCCAATCCAAACATTTTTGTGAATTTTTTTGTTTGTAGAAAATTGTGCTTAAATAAAAGTGACAATAAAAAAACACAATTATAAACATTCTAACTCAACACTTATACATCCAGACTTCAAAATAATGTCATTGTGGTGGTATGGGGTCCACCCCCCACAACTATTCATCCCTGTGGTGGAGGGTAGTGGTCACCACACCAGCCAGGGTTTACCTCATTTAGCTGCTTTTAGCCACACACTTTTACAGGAAGACTAACAAACCTTTACTGTTTTTTACAGTTCTTCCAAATACATCTTTGTTTGCTTTAAGTGACAACATGACACAGACTTTAAAAGGATTCAGTATCCTCCTGATCTCCAGGATAGAGCTAATAACCACCTGTGCAGGACAGCACTCACCAGCCCGGAGACTGAGGAGCCCCCGTGCAGGTGGTTTTGCTTAATTTCCTTTGGTGAACAACTGGAGGCCTTATTAGCACGTCCAGCAGTGTCAGTCGGTGGTCTGCTCATGTCCCCCAGTGTTTTGCATTAAACAAGCGATTTCCAGAAGACACCTGCGGGGAGTCTGGAAAAGCAGCAGCAAAGGGCCGTGTCTTGCTGGTTACAGTCGTGTGGGGTTTTTCCCGGGACGGCCGGTAACTCACACAGGTGAGCGCGGTGAGACATTCGCAAGCGCCGGTGCCCACTGTAACGTACGAGATCTTGTTGGGCGGAATCCCAGCCTGGTCAAACACGTAGTCTGCATAGAAGTAAATCTGGCAGAAGGAGATGGAAAAAGTCAGCAGGCCTCGTGACATAGTTGGTCGTCTAACAGCTACGTTTCTCCAAGGCAACATTGGTCACTTTCAGTGATTTCAAGTTCGTGCAGGTGGGTCGTTTATACTGTAGAAACTTTAGGGTAAATACCACAGTCAAGGGTACTATGGAGTGGGGAAGGATTTGATCCTGAGTCCTCAGGTGGCACCTCTGACCGTCATACAAGCGACTGCTCCCATAATGGGCTCTAGAGTATTTATTTCTGTCCTCAGCGGACACCAAAAAAGGGCCTCGCTAGGTTTCCTGAACATCTGCTGTGAACTGTCCTCGCATCTGTCATGCAGGTCACTCCACTATTTGATGTATTCTGACTACGTATGAATTCTCAGACGCAGACAACCGAACACTTTCAATACTTATACGTATTAATGCTTCTTCTACTCTGTGCATCACGCACAAAGGTCGTTGCGTCACGGAGCCCAGTGAGACGTGCATCAGTAAACTTGGCCCAGTGCTGTGGACCCCCGAGCAGAAATCCTGAAATTTGTCCCTTATGACCGTGTCAATAGTTAAAGAAACACAATTAGCTGCGCGACTCCCTGTGGAGAAAGGCGTCCGTTAGCCAAACCGTCCGGTAATCACAATGACGGCAATAAACGTGGGCGTTGCCGTGTACAAAGCGGGCCGCTACGAGGAAGGAAGTACCGCATTGATGCCATTGAGCTGCTGGGCGCAGTTGAGCAGAATTATGGTGGCAATCTGCCAGCGGAGGCTCGGGTCTCTGAAGATCTCCCAGGGCTTCATGGGCTTGATGCCCAGCGCACTGATCCGCTCCTTTTCCATGTCCTCTCTCTCCTCGTGATAGTTCCTGGTGCCATGCAGTTGTCTGAGGGCTGATGGGAGATGGGGCATGAGCAGCATTCCACAGCCCCCTTCGTGCAACCTCCACCTTCACCATCCCCTGCCTCCGCAAGGCACAAACCGCGGAGGTGCCACTGGCGGCAGCTCAGTCGGGGAATCCTGGAGACATTCAGGCACCTCTCCTAAGTTGCTTTGTTGCTTCAGGTTAAAGGGTTGGATGAGGCAGAAAGTAAGCTGCGTTTCACTCAGGCTTCAAGTAACGGTCAAGTACCACCAAAAAGCAACTGCGAGTTTGCTGTTTAATGGTCCTCCTATGTCTTCGGTACAGTAAATATGGTGTTTGTAGATTTACTTGGGAATGAAATACAAATGTTTAATTGACCATTTGCTGCATCTCACTTTAATGGTGTTTAAATGTATGTAAGGCTGCTTTTCCAATAACATCGGAAGTCGAAAGAGAGAATCGCACCCACCTTTCCTGCATGCGATGTCGTTCCCTTTGTCAATCAGGAGGTACCGAGGGCTTTCGGGACACCAAGGCAGAATGAAGAGCTGCAGGACGGCTGGGATGCAGGGGGTGGAGAGCAGAACTGGCCAGTACTCCTCTCTGCCGAGCAGTTCGCTGCAATGCACAGCATCATCACACAGAAATATGCAGTTCCAAACCATAAGTTCACTTTTTCCAACTAGGAGTTAGGATTCAAATAAGACTAAGTAAATATGAAATGTCATGTTTGCCCTCTGGCACCGACTTGTATAGCTCTTTAGCAACAGTAGCTGTTTTTTCAGCCCTTTCAGTAGTTTATCATTGGGCAGCATAGGACGGAACTTCATAATCCTCACTGAGAAATTTGACTGTACAGCAAATGGACACGTATGACAAGTAAAAATAGATAAATAAAAAATCAAAGAAAATAAATTATATAATAGGCAGCTGCTGTAAAACATTGTGCTACTGCCCCCCCCCTTCAAAACGCCATCATTTCATATCCTCCAAACACGTTTTTAATTCAGAACAAAAGCCACGAAATATAATCATCTACAGATCACAGAACTTACTTTGTGAAAATCTCATTGAAGCTCCGTCAGCTTTTCTAGCCTTTACTTACTTGAGCCCGATCACCTGTCCGGTGAGTATTCCGCCCGTTATGAAGATGGACGTCCCCATTGCCATGGCTCCACGAAGCGCCCTGGGGGCTATTTCTCCCAGGTACATGGGCTGCACGCAGATGCCAATACCTGTGAGGCAGACATTGAAGCAGGTTCTTCAGGAGATACCTGCAGGAGGCCTTCAGCTGCCCTCTGCTCCATCACCCCCACTGGACGCCCTAAGAGTTTCTCCTCCTGCCACCAGATTTGTGACACCACTGAACATCTCACTTACTCAATGCTGCTCACTCTTACTACACCCTGAGCACGTATACCAACTGCTCCCGCCTCACGTGCCCAGGACTAAAAATACAAAGAATTAAATAGTTAATAAAGTTAAGTACATAAATATCTAAGCAACTTTTAAAGTGCAACATATTTTAAAGAACTCCTGTCAAATACTTTATCCTTACGTTCCTCATCTAATTTGCTGCCTGACTAGAATAAGCAGATGGTACATTTCATTTTCAAACACAGAACCAAGTTCCTGCTTTAGATATAAAGAGAAGATACATTAATGCATATAGTATGTTTTTTTTTTAATCACAGTAAACACAAGCGCTTCACTTTCTTGCATTTTTATCTCCAAAATTAGGTTCACCTGCATTGATCCCTATGAGCAAACGTCCAGCTATGAGAAGTTCATACAGTCCGGTTGGGTAACTCAGCCCCATCAACAGTGCGGCCAGCAAAGCAAAAGTGTTGTTCAGCAACAAAGCCCCTTTTCTGAAAGGTAAAAATCAATACATAATGAATATTAATTAATATTATTCATATGAACATAATGCAATGAATATTAGTCATGTTATCTGCATGCTCTCTTCTCAACACTGTCAGTGGTCATAACTTTGACTCAGCCTTGCCGCTAGAAAAAACAATGACTGAATCCATTACATAAAAAACATCTTCCAAAAAAAGAGAACATGTGACTCAGACTCCCTAAAGGTTCTGAGAAGTTCAGTGAATACCTAACGCACCACAAAGACGAGACAAAGAAGCTCTTTAACTCCGTTAATCACATTGCTTCAATTTCACATCCGCACTCTCCTGCAAATATTGCCACTTTGCACGTGGGCTGTGGTCAGAGGACACCACCGCTCCAGCTTCGCATACAGCCACTCATCTAACCTTAATGCCAGCTGTTACTGTCAATCTACAGCAGACCACGCAAACCTCACCGGATCCTGTCCTGTGACGTCTGCACCGATCGATTTAGCAGCCACTTCTCGCAAGCAACAACTGGAAGTACGTCAACGAGAAAGAGCGGGCGTGTTAAATGTGTGTGTTTGCTTGGAACAAGAGGTCTGTGCGGGAGCCAACTGAGGCCCCTGTGGCCGATCTTTCAACTTCTCTATCTTCTGCATACAGTTCTGGAGCTCAGAAGAAGAGCACATAGACACCCCTCCTGGACTCATGAGTACAAATTTGCAAAACCTATAGCAAAACTAACCAGACACGCACTAAACCCACACACATTTAATATGTACTTGTGTGAAGTTTTTTTCTCCCATCATGACAAGTTTCTCTAATGGTGTATCTGCTTGTTCCTTGTTCAGTTCTCCCTGATACAAGATGGAAAAAACACAAAGCCTGAAAAAATCTGCCCCACAGTCTAGCAACATGAAAGATATTTTCATCATAAGTGGCACTGTACAAGTCTGACGTGCAGTTCCTGACCTTCCGAACTTGATGGCCAGAGTTCCACCAACTGACACTCCAATCAATCCCCCAAGAGTGAAAATGGACACGATGACGGACCACAGAAGGGTGAGCATTTGCTCACTGATGTCGGTTTCATATCGTTCCAGCCAGGTCTGGTTGATGAAATTCTGAACAGACTGCAAATAAGAAGAAAGCACTTTGCCATCACGAGATGTTGCATTTGGCCAAACATGAACATCTGGGTAAAACAAGAAAAGGCACCTTGCTGTAGTACCTTTGCTCCTCATCAACCACCTGACACATTTATCCTGCTTGGTGCAGTTTTACAGCACAGTAATTATTCAGTTCAAAAGTTTATCCTAAAAACATCACTTCTTTACTGATCTATACAGATTTCGTTGAGCAACTGAGGGAACTTTGGTCAAGGTTCCGATGGCAGGAGCCCGGGATTTCAAGCTGTGACCCTTTGAGGCCGGAGGCAGCAGCAGTTTGGTCTTGATGCCCAACGCTGGAAACTCTTTAGGCGAAACTTTTAAACACCTTTCACGCGAAACTGTGAAAAATCAAAAGAGTTCATGGAATTCATACTGTAGGACAAGGATGAATATTGTAAATGGAAGCTTTTCAGCCACTAATGCAGATTTCCAGCACCAATTTATTTAAAACTGACACAGTCCTGGTTACAGACGTCTCCTTGTACGCTGAAGGCTGAAAGTTCCAGTCCCACTTCTGCTGTAGGATCCTTGATCAAGATTCTTATCCGGCAACGATGCCGTAAGAATACCCTGCCGCATGACGGAAGATCACGGTAAATCTCTTTTCAAAAACTTCAAGTCGTCTTCAAGGAGAATCAGCTCGCTGAAGGTTAACAGTAACATCTAACAACTTTACCTCATCAAGGTCTATATGTTCCACAGACCATGAAAATGGAACGACTAACCACTGTGACACAGGTGACAGTGGCGCACCGGTCTCACCTTGGTGGGGGCATTGATGACGGATATATTGTAGCCGTACTGGAAGGTCCCCCCCAGGCCGGCTGCACACACCACCAGGACCAGTGCTGCGTTGGGGTACTGAAAACACACACAGGAGAGCAGCGTTAATGTCAGTAAGTTCTCAGCTCAGCCTCGTACTGCTTTATATTACAGGCCGCCTCACGTTTAGGTTTTGGGTGGAAGGGACTCTGGTTTGATCCCCCACCCGTCTTTAAACATCTTGCCCTGATGTCATCCTGAACACTGACCCAGCTGTATAAATTAGAAGAGACCTGACAATGTAAGTCACACTGGACAAAGGCAACAGCTAAATAGCGGCTAATAATAACAGCTGACAGGATAAATACCGTAAATCACTGTAGGAATGTAAGATGAGAGATGCTTTAGGAAAAGGTGAGGTGACAGTAACCAGTCTTCGCAGATTTGGTGCAGATGCTGTTAAGCACAAACACACCAATGAAATGGCATTGGTGTAAGGAAAACAGCTTCACTGCCGTGTAAAACCCTGGAACTGATCCTCTCAACATACTTGTCCTGTCCTGAGGTTAGAGGGTCACCAATGTGACTGCAGGTGAACGTCTAAGCGCGGGAAGCGCTAGCGGGTGTCGTGTGGCAGCAGTGACGGTGACAGTAGAGTCGACGGTGACAGCACTGACAACTGTGACCGTGACTACACCGCTGGTGACAGCACTGACGAGGAGAGCGGTGACAGTGATAGCAGTCGGCACTATTTTTAGCAGTGACAGAGACGGCGAGGACAGCAGCGACAGCGACACTCACCCCAATGCGTCCTTCTGTCGCTTTCGTTTCTCTAATGAGAGGCTCGTATTCCGAGAGAAGCTCGTTTTCTTTGGTCATTGTCACCGTTCACTTCTGTTTCTACGGACCCTTTTCGCTTCGCGTCCTTTGGCTTCGACGAGTCTGTCGGCCGCTGAGTGACGCCGAGCGCGCGGTAAAGACCCGCACATATAGCGCGCGCAGCACAATCGAGCGCTTGTGCGGCGGCCGCGCGCACCCGACGCGCCAATTTGTTAAACAACAATTATTGTCGCATTTTTCTGAGCGAATTCATTAGACACGTCCGCACATGTCACCGCGCGAAAACGACCCCCACTGTCTCGTGAACGACCTCGTGCTGAAAAAGTGAAAGAGCGGATGAATGGAGGAGTAATACTGATGAAGGTTAAAAAAAGAAAAAGAAAAAAAGCGCTGTTACCTTTTTCTTTATTAGTTCCGACCGGTCAGTTCTGCTGAAACGATCCATTTCCGTTCGAACTGCTGGCGCCTGCAGCATTAACTTGTCATGATGGGAGAAAAAAAAAGTCACAAATAAAATACACTTGTGCGTGCGGGTGTCTGGACGACAGACACCCCTGCGGGGTGTTTCACAGTCGGGGTGTGTGTGTGTGTGTGTGTGTGTGAGTGAGTGTTGAGTCATGAAGGTGGATTAAACGTAAACCTTAATCTCACTAGACAGCAACCACTCACATGAGTCTCCTTTCAAGTTTAGTTCAAGGCGTTAAAACTATTAACGGGGGGGGATCATATACTTTGGGTCTATCAAAATATTTTATTGTAATACATTTCAAAAGTAAACGCTTTTTTCTTCCCTAATTTTGAACACGTACTTCGACCTTAATATCTGCTCTTCCCGTGGTTTTTGGCAGCTCTTTGATCACAAAGACTTCATTGTTGCTGAACTCAAGTGACCAGTGAAGCCAATAAGCTTCTTTTTTCACCAGCAATTTAGAAGTTGTGCATAACTTTTTGGCTGATTAATTTTAACTTGTTTATAATGTAAAACTGTGGACGAAATATTGGTCAACACATTGCAATGAATAATTTATGTCCCCTTTATGGACCGACTATTCAGCCTGTTAAGATTTACCCTTAATATCTGCATGGTGCCTGTGACGTCATTCAAAACATCACATGATTATCTGCAGCAATATTAACACAAGTGGTCCATTTTCTCTAAATAGTATAGTTCATGTAGTAATTGTTGCAGGCATATTAGAGCTGGACTAAATACCTTGGATAGATGTATTGATTTTATATTTATTTTAACTATTACTTCACTATTTCAGTTTAACACAGTGTAATGTTATATGGCATCATTATATCCTCCTATCATGCGTCACAACGAGCTTTGGGGAACAACAAAGACTGTTTAAATGTTCTCTGGTTGTATCTCACTTCAAAAAAAAACTTTTATCCAAGGCAACATACAATGATTTACCCTTTTATATTGTGTTTTTTTTTGGTCTGGCTCAACTGCATGGTGAAGAAATATTAACTAACTTATTAAAGGGCAGGATGCCTGTGAGGTGGATTAAACATAGACCTTAATCTCACTAGACAGCAACAACTCACATGAGTCTCCTTTCAAGTTTAATTCAGGGCCTTATTCATAAAACTAGAATAAGGTGGCCTTCTAACCTGGATCTTGCGAAGGCAAAGCAGCAGCTCGACCCACAACCCACCCGCTGCGCTGAACTCGGGAGCAGACAAAAGCGGGGAAACATGGGAAGTCTGAGTAAACTTGTATGGGACAAACTGGACAGAAGAGCAAAAGCAAAGGAACCTTCAAGCATCCTACATTTCTGGGAAAAGCTGGGAAGACATGGTGGCTCCTGCTGACACTGGGGTGGGGAAACCAGGGCTGGTTGTCAGTGTTAATTCTACCTGAACTACAGGGTGATGAGTAAAAACTTTCATATCAAAGTTGCACCTTCTTGTCTTGATCATGTTGGTCTGGTCGTCTGAGGACGATGCCAAGCATTTCTGAAATGAGTGTAAAATTTGTATTTTTCATGGGTCAGAGTAACTTTTAATGCCTCGGTTGTTTTTTGTAATAAAGGTGATAGTACACAATCATGCATAAATATACATTAAATATAAATATAAACACACAAGCCTTAATTTAAGTTTATTTTTAAGTTTTTCTTTAGGTCGAGATAGCTGGACTCGGGTATAGTTTTTGGAATAGTTTATAGTTATACGGTTTAATAGTTTTACAGCTCATATAGTTTTAGTTTAATATGGTTTGTAGTTTTAGAGTTTATAGTTATACGGTTTAATAGTTTTACAGCTCATATAGTTTTAGTTTAATATGGCTTGTAGTTTTAGAGTTTATAGTTATATGTAATAGTTTTTGGTAAGTTTTTGGAATAGTTTATAGTTATACGGTTTAATAGTTTTACAGCTCATATAGTTTTAGTTTAATATGGCTTGTAGTTTTAGAGTTTACAGTTATATGTACTAGTTTTTGGTAAGTTTTTGAAAGACTTTTTTCAGTTCAAATGTGAGAAAATATTACCAATAAAACGGACTACAGCAGGACAATGTAGTTTGTTGGTAAACACACACACACAAACATACACACCAACATTATTACCTATTTTAGTATTACCTATCTTTTTTGTTCATAAGTCGACCGGTTTAATAAAATACTATTTATAAGGCTTCGTCCTTCATTTGACTCATTAATTTATAGGGTTATACTGAGTATAACGTTTATCGGCAATTGTACCCAGAATGGCGGACCTTGCTATCGCCTTGCATTGGTGGTTCAGTGGTAGAATTCTCGCCTGCCACGCGGGAGGCCCGGGTTCGATTCCCGGCCAATGCAGCTTTCCTTTTTTGCGTGTCCATGCTCTGTAGGAATACAAACGAGTCTGGCGATTAATCTTTCTGAAACTTTTTATTGCTCTAACGTATGAAGATAAAGGTGGTGCCAACTTGTATCCGAGTCTTCAAGCTTTCCTCTAATGTCAGGCTGTTTTCCAGGATGGACTCCACCTCAGATCCTCATGACAGTGAGAAAATGTTACTAACGGAGCACATCGCTTCATCTCCGTATTACTTCCAGTCCAAATTACTGTACAGCAAATCCAGAATTTCAGTTTTAAAGGAACAAAAATATCAAAGTAATCGATCAAAAAAAACGAATATTATGGTTGGCCAGTAAAAATTAGGGTCTTTCACTCATCGTCCACGTGAGGCGCTATATTTCCGGTGTAAAAATAAAAGGCGAGACTTGAGTGCAACACTTAAATTGGCCCCCCTTGGGTGCTACATTGAAACAGGTCTCCCTCGATAGGTGGCCCGTGTGTTCAGTTTTTATCCACATTTATCATGTCGGGAGGTAGGAAGCCCAGACTGGTGGCGAACCCTTTGGACTCGGCCATCAGCACTCCCAGCGAACGGATTCTGAAGGAATGCCACGATCTGTATGTCGACGGCAACAATGGTAAAATAATAATAATACTCATAAACAGAAATTTAATAAAACAGAGCGATGGCTCTCAGGGGCCCAACCACCGGCGAGAGGCTGTCTGCTCAAATGCCTGTTTTACAAAAATAACAACAACAGAATGATTTAGATTTAATTGTATTACAAAAATGCGCTCTTTAAATTTATTTCAGTTCACGAAATATGGAATATTCATAGCGTGTATGAATGTATGCTCTCGGGACATGGAGTACATTGACAAACAATGGACACCTTTAGTTTTGTTCGTATATTGGTCATTTTACACGCCAGACAGAGGGAAAAATCTGCGTATTTTACTTTTATACAATTCCACTCCAAAAAAACCGGTGTCTCCAGTCTTTAAGAAACACCAAAACTAGTGCAGTATCCGCAGCTACACACACAGCTCACCAGTGCAATAATACAGAATAATGCAAAGTGCATGTTGTGTCCCAGACTCTTGTGTCCATTTTGTGAGGATCCTGTAGCTCTTTATGGGCAAGTGGACTGTTCCACATTGGCAGGACCTGGCAGGGCGGGGGGCTGGTTTCTGCTCTGTGTTTGACCACCGGGGTTTTAGTGGGAGCCACATGTGCTCAGTAATGGCACTGCTGAGTGAGACACTCAAACACTCAGGCGCTACATGTGCAGACAGGAGATGTGGGGCAAAATGGGCCTGTAAATTAAAAAGAGGCATTTAAAATAGATTTTTAAATGAGCAAAGAATGTGTTGTTTACATTATTCCATATTTTTCCACACCATGCTCTTAAAGTGTCACGACTGATTAGAAAAATGTTTTCTTACACGCAATAGTTTTTCCTTTGTAATTGTTCTGTCTTAATTTACAGTAATGCATTTAGCAGACGCTTTTCTCCAGAGATGTACAACTCAGAGCAAAAGACAGTAGAGTATACCCTCTGTAAATTAAAATTAAGACGAAAATATGTTTAACTTTTTTATACATGCACTCTTATAGATATTTATTTTGGTGTTCATTCAGTCATTCTTTATAAATATATCATTGTTTATTCCGTAATTATGTATTATTAATTCATACATCAGACTTCTGGACAGCACATCCTCTTCACTTTTAAGTGTCATGACTGTTCTTTGTCTTGGCACAAATGCAAAGGTTTAAATGTTCTGTACAGTTCACTATATACTAATATAGTCCATATTCAGCAGCCCTCCTGCTGGTTCTTACTTTTACTGTATTGTAATTTTATGATTTCTTTTGCAGGATTGGTGAAGATTGCAGACAACCTGGGTCTAACGCTGCTTCCTCCTCGCAAGAAGATCATCGTCATGATAATGGGGAACCATTCTGCAGGGAAGAGCTCCTTCATTAACTGGTAAACAGAAACTGAACTCCCCTCTTGGATGTCTGCAAACTGAGGGTTCCTAAGAGAAGCTAATGCTGATGTAATTACGTAAGATTTAGTGTGGCAGCGGTGCAAATCGAACACTTTGCCATCCTTTGTCACTTGCATGTAATAATGCAAAGTTTTACAGCCACTGATAAGAACACAGACTTGAATCCCAGTACAGTTGTGTGCTCAAGCCTGTCTGCAGTACCCTTTTGCTCTCAAAATATCTCCCAATGTAACACCTACTTCTCAAATGTACAGGCAGCTGCTTGTGTAATGTGCACTGGCAAAAACTGTCTTTGGTCAAACTAACTGCTTCAATAATCACGTCTCTGTATCTGTAACTTTGTTGTGAAATACACTTTGGTTTACTCTGTGTGGTATATTGCGTTGGACAAAAGTGTAAGTGGCCCTGAGTGTAAATAACTTTTGGGACAAAGCGTCAGCATAAATAGTAGCCAAGCTGCCGCGCAAACAGTTGTGTGCATAGCGATATGTCAGATTTTATTTTCAATGGCAGCTTTCTTTAATGTAAATCCCATTAATGGCGCTCTTGTGCTGCTTTGGTTTATAGGTTGGGATTCAGCAGATGCAGCACTACTTTTGGTACTATAACATTGTCAGGTCAAATTACACAAGGGACTTTCTCCTGTAACTCTGAGAGCAACACTTAACCCTATTTTCTTTAGTTTTGCACTCAGTTATATACATGAGTGAAAGTAAAAAAGTGTGCTGTAAGTTGCCAAGCAACTGTTTTTGCTAAGCAACAAACTCTAAAGAATCTTTAGTTTAGAAATAATTTAGACTTTGCAGTTTTATTTTTACAACAGCCATGTACTCTGAATGCTGAAACTAATGTAGAAAATGTTTGTTTTTAGTTGTCAAATTAATAATCAACTTTCAAACCCTGAGACAGATTTGGGGTCTCGGTGATTGAATCCAGTCTCCAGTTGAACTCTGCAAAACACATGGCTTCCAGCTTCCTTTTGCACTCATTATTATTCCTTAAAAGTCATTCTGTAGCCTTTTGCTCATTTCCTCCAGTGACCGTTGGTTCTCTAGCTGTTCTTTGTACCTCAAAGTCCTCTGAATTGTTAAACTCGCCATTTGGGCAGCAAACAGCAAGCAGTAGCTTTTGAGGGCAAAAAATGAGGTGATAACAGGAGCTCGGGTATTAAATTAATCAAATCTTTAAATCCCACGGGTTGAGCTGAGGTAGGAGGTTTGGGTTTGTGCTCTTGTGCGAGGACGCTGGACCCAAATGACATTCAGGTTGGCCATATCCCCGTGAAGCAGGATTTGCGGTGCTTAATATGGGGCCAAAATATTACAGGCTTTATTTTGCTTTAGTGATCGTGGATGTGGCAGGGGCTCAGCAGGTGGCACCCGTCACCTCACACACCCACAAGTTTGCATGTCCTCCCTCAAGTTTTTGTCTAGCTTATCCTGTTACTTTGCATGGGTGTCCAAGGACATACTGGTTAATTGGTCATTTTAACTTCACTAGTTCCAGATCAACCATTTCTCACTGAGTGAAGTCAGTTACTGCTGCAAGTTAAATCTTTCAGGGTTTCTTGAATTTCTGCTCTTGAGACGTTCGTGTGGATGTGCATTCTTTTGTAGAATTGTCTGCCTGTAACACAGGTGTTTTGCTCAGGTATGTGGAAGAACACATTCAGAAGACAGGAGTGGCCATTGAAACTCAAGGTTTCACCTTCATCACAAGTGGTCGGAAAAGAGAGTCACTTACAGTGAGTAGTCAGCATTTTAACAGTTTTAACTGTTTTTAAAGGACGACTTTCATGCTTATCTCTATGGACGTAGGTTTCAACAAATGCCTGTCAGTGACATTTATACAAATAAATGCTAGAATCACTTTGTTTGAGTGAACATGGCACTGGACAGGTTTTTGAACCTGAGGAGGAGGAGGGCAACGGTGCTCGATGCAGCCGAGCTGTACAGAGCCCTGCCCGCCTCATCCCTGCCAGCTCCTTTTTATTGCTTGTGGAAGCAATACCCTATAGCTGTTCCAACAGTGGCGCCTGTGAGTGGCTGCTGCTGGGCTCGCATCACACCGGGGGGGCTGCTTTATAACGTTGAGTGAGGCGTTGGCTGCACTTCTCTGCAGCAGGCTCTCCCTCCTGGTGCCCCCCACCCTCACAGTACGGCATTCACCATAAGACCGACGTAGATGAATAAATGCTGTTGCAGCTTGCTGTGGCCCACAGCCCCGAGGATTATCTGCGATGCACGAAAGGGGCTTAGAGCAGCATGTCCGGCAGAACAGTACGGCACAGAGCAAGGTGTGCGGGGGGCTGAAAGAGCCCAGTTGGTCCCAGGCCTCCCAATCTCTCATCTTTTCCTACATCTGTTTCCCTCCCTCTCTCTACACAGGGCAATGCAACTCTCCACTTGTACCCCCATTTCCGGCCCCTTCTGGCATTTAAAGGTAGGATTGTGTCCGCCGCCTTCTGTCACCCGGGAGATCCACTTTCTCCCGCTCGTGTAACATCTGAATACACACCAAGGTGTGTGCAAGATTTCCCACGTGCTGACAGTGTGCAATGTCATAACGTTCTTCCTACATTTTTCCATACCGTTTTTGTCATTATCGCATTATTCGAGTTTTTATTTAGTGTTTGTCCTGCTCGAAATTTTTAGCTATCTGACAGCTTCATTAACCCTTCTGGGTAATGGCATATGCAGATTTTGTATCATGGGTCTGTTATTACTGCACACCTTGTGTTAGAGCCATGTAGTTAATGGCAGAACCGAGGCTGCTGAACTTGCATTACAGCATTTAATGAGAATTGTAATGTTTGGTTTTGGGAGCCTTTTTCATGACATGGACAGAACAGGATGCTCCTGTCTTTGGTTTGAAGTCCAATTTGTGTGAAATTAGCTACATTAATTCACAGCAGCAAATTAACTTTTTAAAGTAAAAACCTAAAACGTGTTCTTTTCATTGTATTTGTGTGTCTTTTTTACATCATTCATCTGTCTTTTTATGCATTTTAATAGAGCTTATGTGGTTCAGTCCAGTGACTCAGCCCAGTGATTTATTCAGTTGCTATGACTCATAATCCTTGAATATAAAAGTTCCAAATAATACAGCAAAAATCCCTCGTATTGGTTTTGTTAGTTTTTCAGAATTTGAAGTTTCACTGTAGTTCTGTTATGTCTCTGCATATAAAAGAGAGAACATCCTGCTGTCGGCGTGACAGATTTCTTGATTTGTTGGATGGATCGGGGTTGTGTCCCAGCCGCGCGTTACACTGACCAAACGATTAAATATGCAGATGTGCCTCCGTGATCCGGCTGGGTAATGCGCCTTTGGCAGCAGGCAGCTGGGGTGTTCGCCGCATCCACACTGAGGGTGAGCTGGGTGCCTCGACAAAGCAGTTTTCGTTCCTGTATTGATAAGAAGCAGGGGATGACTCGCCACAGACAGGACAGAATGACTCACTGCTGCTGATGGAGAAGCCGTCACAGGAGGAGGAGCTGCTGCTGTAGTCGTTCTTCTGAAATATCGTGTCCATAAGAGGCAGCAGGTTGACGCCCTGCATCAGTCCTAGGGAGCCGTGGGCCGGGGCTGCGAGAGAAGATGCTGTAGGTACCTTTTTCCTCAGATGCCACTTTAGCTTTATGTTAGGTTTCATCACGCTAATCTGTGTATTGAATTTTGATGTGAGCAGGCCTGCGTTTTAATAGTGAGGGCATCTGAGTGTCTGTGGTCAGGGAATTGCTTGTGAGAGCTTTTTACATTCTAACCATTGTTGAAACGCATAGCCACTGGATAGCGCATAGCACAATTTTCAGTGAGTCTCTCATCTTAGTTGACTTTCGTTTGTTGATGTTGGGCGTTGTCTGAGATGTGAGGAGATACTGCAGTCTTGCGACTGCCACCCTTTCCAGGATACCTGTTGGGCCCCAGACTGGGTGGGCCGGGCTGACGTGGCGAGGAGGGACACCATATCTCTGCCAACCTTTTCATCTTTTAAAAGGCTTAGCTGTATGCCAGGGATACAGGAGCGCACCGTGTGGGGAGGAACACATTCAGGATTAATGTGTAGTCATTTTCTAGTACAGTTGTGATTTGCGGTTGCTTGTGTTACGGCTGCACAGACTGCATGAGCAGGCCTCCCTTGCCTGTGAGTGCGGGGACTGTTAGACAGCAGGTGACGGAACCTTGCAATTCTACCTTGTTCTAAAATTTTTTTACTTTCTTTTCGACATTAAAAATTGCATTAAATGCGTCGAACTTGGCAGCAGGAATTCTGGAGCTGATCGAGTGCTTAGCACGTTTAAGGGTCATCCTTCAGCTTTGTAATATCAATATATGAAGAGGTGTGCTGCTGGATAGGGCTAAGAAGGGTTACAGAGAGCATTATCAGCACAAAAAGCTACTGTTTCCTACCACTTTTTCTGGTCACAGAAAACTGTTTTTTTTGTGGTAAACTTAGTGGAGATTGGCGATAACCGTGTGAGAGCTGGAAAGGCGATTGATGTTAAGGTGCGGGAGTAGCAGTCCAGGGTGCGACTTCCAGTTGCTCCACAGTCGTTCTTCATTGGCTAGCTTTATGGCTCAGCCCCTGGAGTAAAGCTGCCAGTTGAAGAGCTGTTGTGGGCGACCATGACAACAGAAGTCGGGTGTCAGTGGAGCCAGTCGGCACACGGGCCGCCCTGCAGTCCGACGAGTGGCGCCTGGGCGCAGCGCGTGAGAGTCCTTAACAGCACAGTGAAGCAAAGCCAAGTCACACGTATCAGGAAGGCATAATCACTTACCTTAAAAATAAAACGGACCTTTTTTGAAAACAGGAAATGGCAAGGATCAAGGTTCTGTAATAACTATTAGATTCAGTGTTAAGTCCTTTGATTTATATGTATTTGTCAATAAATGCAGTCTTGTTGTGTTGCAGGTCTCACAGACTACCTCGCAGCAGAAATTTCTACCTCCAAGCAGAAGAAGTTCAGCTTGGTGACATTTGTGGACACCCCAGGGTTGGTGGACGGGGACATGATCTATCCGTTTGACGTGAACAACGCAATTATATCATTTGGTAAGGCGGCACCAGTCAATAAACCTGCAGGCGTTGCCGTGTCCCTGTTTGCAGGGGTGCAGTGTTGTTGTTCATTGCGATGGCAAAAGTAGTTCATCCTAGTTGGGAGGGACCTTGTGTTGTTTTTGTTCTCACCAGTTGTTATTCCGTTAACTTCTACACTCTTTTTATGTCTGCCATTTATGAATGGTAGTAATTACATTGGGAAAAAGTAAGAAATGCTTGGGAATAGCACAGCCGTTTTACAGTACTGTGTACACCATTTTACCTTTCTGCAATAGTGCCAGAAGTTGTTCTTGCTGGTGATCACTGTTGGCACAGTACCTGTCAATCAATCTGTCTCATCTGTGCAACTACATAAATCTAACGCTTTAAGTTTCTTTGCAGAAAATAAGTAAACAATTAAATGTGGTAGCAAGAGTTCAAAGCTGTCACACTGCAGCTGGAGACCCTGGGTTTGAATCCCTGTTCCTACTGCCATACCCTTGATGAATGTACTTACCTTAAATATTTCCAGGAGAAAATGCTCAGCTGTATAAAAGGGTAAATAATTATAAGTTGCTTAGTTTGCAAACATCATATTGTAAGAATAATAATAATAATAATAATTTATTATTATTATTATTATTATTATTATTGTCACACCATATGAAGGAATAGGTTAGGTCTTTCACAGTTGTATTCAAAGTCTGAGATAAAATGTTTATAAATTGTGCCGAGCTGAATGATGTAGTTTTTGTTTGTGCTCAGTTTTAATAATGAAACAGAACTGCCGAGTTCCTTCCTGCATCCCTTCATCCTCGTGTGTGTGTGTGTGTGTGTGTGTGTGTCCAGGACAGCAGGCCGACCTGATCTTCGTGTTCTTTGACCCAATGGGGAAGGCTCTGTGCAAACGCACGCTGGACATCGTGGAGAAGCTGAGCGAGATGTGTGGAGACAAGCTTTTGTTTTACTTGAGCAAGGCGGACGAGGCTGGGAGGGAGACGGACAGGCAGGTAATGCAAGCCAAATGAGAGATCTAACTCACCCATTAAATGTAGTATTTTTTTCTAGAACAAATTGTCTCGCATAAATATAATCATTTTAATAAGGCATGTGTGATGTGTCAATTTCCCAATTTTACTCATTAAATTATAATTTTTTAAATTATTAAGTTGAATTTGCTATTCTTTCTACATGTAATATGATGCAGGAATTTGCTACACATTGTTAAGAACGAAATCGGCATTATGTTTTACTGTACTTTCTCCTGCCAACAGACTTAGACTAATTCGCGGTATAATTATGTTTTCTGCTTGACAGAGGGTAATGATGCAGATTGTTCAGGAGCTCTGCCGCAGACCAGGCCTCAACAAATGTGGTTTCGAGATGCCGACGATATACATCCCAAACCCACAGAATGTAAGATACCTGGTTCTGTGTGTGGTTTTTTTTTTTTTTGATTTGCTTTATTCATTTGCTTGAGCAAAAGCACAATTTGCTTACCACATCAATCAGATTTTTAGATAGGAACACTGATGCCTGGTGAAACTTCTGAAACGGTATCCAGAAACCGTCCTCATTGGTATAATTCCGGTCACTAAGATGTCAACTTTATTACTGGCGAAACTTTTAAGGTCAAAAGTAATTGATTTAAACGCAGACCCCGTAGCAGGTGGTGGCACTTATTGATTAGTAGTGGTTATAAAATGATGATATAAGCATTTGAGTTCACGGGGAAAGACTGTGTTGTAAGAGTAATTACTGTGAAAATGACAACTGTTAGAATATATAACTCGCCACCAGGAGAGCTGGTCGTAAAATTGAGGCCCAGTCTGCTACTGTCGACGATGGCAAGTCAGGCAGCCCTGCCAGCTTGTCCACACCCCGATATTTGCTCCATCAGCCCTTGATCGGTTGCTGTTGTCGTGTCAGAATGGGGGGATTTACAGGCCTTTCCTGAGTCAGTTAATCTTGTGAGTGACTCTACTTCCCGATTTATGGCAAACTGGATAGACTTTCAATTTAGAATTTCCTCACTTAAATTTGTGCTCTTCCCATAAAACAGACTTTGGGTGCATGGAGATTTACAGGGCATCCTTCATCCCAGCCTGGTTCATATCAGTGGAGTAGCTTAGCACAGCGACAGAAAACAGAAAAAGTTCAGGCATAATGGAGACTTGCTTTTATTTTACACCACCAGGCGCTGGACTGGGGCCTCCTGGAAGGAGGCATGAATGCAGAATATTGGTGTTCGAGCTGATACAGAGTTAGGTTACTGTCCACGTGATGCACAGGTTGATTCACATCATAATGCTTTGTCTTTTATATGAGGAAATCAGGAAGGGGGCAAACTTTTTCACAGCACTGTACAGAACATACAAACATATTTATCGTCTTGCCAAAGTGAGGGTGGTTTTGTTTGTTCGCCCAGCCCAGCCGCTGTGAGAATCAGATAGAAGGCATATGCCAGACAATTGAGAAGACCATTAACCAGGCTGTCCAGAAAACCCTGGACCAGCTGGAAAAGGACTGCGACCTTATCTGCTCCACCATAAGCAAAAAGCTGGCACAAGACAGGTGGGCTGACCTGGGATTCTGTACGTAGTGTGTCTGTCTGTCTGTCTGTCTGTCTGTCTACTGCTGCGTATGCACAGTAAGATTAACATGTTGTATATGGGAAAAATATATTAACTATTTGTATGTATATATTATTGTTTTCTATTATGTACGCTGACCTTTTATACAACGATAGTGTTTACTGATGCCAGTGAAAGACTTTTTTTTTTTTGCCTATTTCTGTACTGACCGTGTACAGTCTTCCAAATTATTTCTAGCAATTCCGTCATTATTACTGGTTGCCCAGTCATTATTTTAGATGAAAACTGGTGTTTGCAGTCACAAGTTACCCCAAAACTACGTTAATGAAAATACTAAAGTGCCACCTGAGTTGTTGTAACTGCTTCAGTAGTTCTTGCACGTTGCACATCACTGTGGGTCATATTTATGACTTGGCCCCCTTTCTCTGCGCAGGACTGATGTGAGCCACAACAAGAGCGCGCGCCTCCACTCGTTCCTCTGTGCTTTCCTGAGCATCTCGCTGCCAGCTGTCGTTGTCCTCACTTTTCTGATGAACTATTTTCCCAAAAAGGAGCTGGAAGAGCTGCTTGGGGAGGGCCCCACCAGGGCATTCAGACTGTGCGCGGTACGGGCACATCCCTCTCACGTTCAGCAGATGCTTTTAAACATCGTCCAGCTCACAGGGTCGGCCCTCATTTGGCATTTAATGGAAGCGTCTGGGTTTGGTGTCCTGCTGTGTCAGTGACTTCCTAACAGAACTCGATATTCATGTGAATCCTTAAGTCATACCTAGGAGACACATTAATTTCCAGAACAAAAAAAACCTGTCGACTCACTTGTTTTGTTTGATGACCATGGAAATATGTCTTACTAATCCTCACGCCAGGTATTTAAACAAGCAAACATTAGGTAGAGTTCTGTCCATGATGGTCTTTGGCTTCCCTGGTGAATTTTAACAACTGTTGTCCTATCTCAACAGGGAATAGTAACCAGCTTGTGGGACTGGATACCTGAAGACAGTCAGATTGTGTTTTTGATTGTTTGTGGTGCCCTCAGCTACTTTTTCTTGTTTTTGGCAAAATATTTTGCACGGTAAGCTGATAATAGCAAATATTTCTTTTATCTGTCTGTCTCCTGCCCTGCTGTTCAAATTGTACAAGCTAAACAGTTGCACTGTTTATTTCTTAGTGTTATTGCATAAAGTGTGTGCAGGTGTGTTTAGCATTCCAGCGTACATGTGCATGGGGTGGACAAAATCCCAGAAACAGAATACAGATGAATATTATGAAGCTGGTAGGGAGCAGAGAGAGTTCAGTTATCAGACGATTTCAGTTGAACCTGGTAATGGGGGGGGGGGGGATGTTTTGCTTCATCTTTTTTGTTCAGATACTAACTTGTTCCTTGCGTCTCCTTTAGCCAAGGCAGTCGCACCCTGACAAAGAAGGAGAAGAGAACCCTGGAAGGGTACAACGATTACATCCAGGATGTGGTGGCAGCCAGGAAGGTGAGGCCACCCATTCAGAACAAAATGGCAGCCAAAAAAAATACAGTGTGAGAGAGAAAGAGAGTCTGCAGCGCGGTGTTAACTGTCCCAATGCTGTCAACAGGGACAGCTTTATGATGAGTATCTCCGGCAGTGTGCTGCAGACCACGACCTCTGACGCAGCAGCAGGAACCATCCTGGCAACAAGCAGCAGTCAGTGTTGATGTCTGCTGTTGGTTCCGGTGACTGGAAGTGTACACCTTTCATGGTAACAAACGTGGTGATGATATACTGGGCATCTTCAGGTCTGTACAGAAATTTGTGTTCTGTGAATTCCAGCAGTAATAACCACCTATTGCTTTTCTGGTGAAATAAGCTCAACTTCTCTTTCATACCAGTTACAATTTTTTTTTTTTTTTAAACCGAGATTTTACAGAAAACCTCAAGGACACAAAGTGCCTAGGCTGAAATCTAATGTGAAATAATAAGCATTAAGTAACTTAATTTCATTAAGCGTGAATTTTAATGTATTTGTGTATTTAGGTGTTAGTGGAAGTGTGAATGTGTTGTAGGAAGCAGAAGTCTTGTGCTGTTGGAAGGTCCTTTTGAGAGTTTTGTGAACTCTTTACCAGGTAGCTGAGTACAAGCAGACACACTAGTCTGAGAAAAGTAGCAAACATTTCAAACTACCAAAATTCAGCTGTGACCATTTCTATGTAGTACTGGAAAGAATCAAGATGCTACTTAAAACAGGAGTGAAATTAGTCTCCAGTATCAAATCTTTATAAGTTTCACTGGAGCAGTTAGTGTTATTGTCTTGGATGGTTTAATGTCTTGCGTTGGCTGTGCTGTTGGTGTATTAAATGTGATATACATAGGATCTGTCACACAAACCACCAGCAATAGTATTTGGTGCAGTTTAAGTGAATGTACCTCAAGCGAATGCCTTCCCAAAAATGGAACTTTGTTTTGCCTTTATTACAGAAAAAGGTTTTACATTGGGATATTTGCAGTGTTTTTCCATTTAAAAAAAAAAGTGTTTGCATCACAAATCTATGACAGAAAAAAATTTCAAAAGCATTGTGAGGTTTAGAAGAAACGGCCTCAAAGCAGTTACAGCATTTTATTTTTATTTTTTTGGTTTAACAGTGCTGAAGTATCAGTAATTCAGTGGCCTTAAAACTCTGATATTTACAATGATGAACATTTAAAAGCGCAAATTATTTTGGTACATGATTGTTTTGCAGTTTAAAATAGTTGTACATTTTATTTTCTGTGTAACTTATTTTCCTTACCAGTTTCTTAACCGGCCATCATACCTTCCACTGAAGATTCGTATCTTGTAAGATTGTAATAAATATTTTCTGAAAAATGCTGTCATTTTTGTGCTACTTCATAAACTACAAAGTTGACTGAAGAGTGTATTATAACATCTAACCATCACGGCTGAATGTACTTGTGCTGTAAGGTACATGTAGCTGATATAATTTTGACTTTTATAAGCTCCACCTACATTGGGCTAGAGACAGTGTCCCCCAACATAACAGGTGATAAACTTTCTTGTATCTCTTTCCACACTATAAATAGTTCAGAAACATTCTGGTTTACTTTCAATAAATTCTTACCATTATAAAAAGGTTTTGAGTAGAATGCTTTACCACTCAGCTTATAGATTGTTACGAATGTCCGGGTTACAGAAATTCAGAACATTTACAAGTGTATTTTAATTACATCGTCTCCATTCTGTTTTCTAAAATTTCTCTTGTGCATAAAAACATGGCCTGTGTTTTTGCTTTTCTGCAGTGAGATGGCAGCACAACACACAGCAGAAACTCAAAGGACTGCAACAGGGGGCAATTTTAAAGACCGATTTCATCCAGACTCTTGCATTTATCATTGCTATATCCAAAATAATCATTCAAAACTACAGAGAAAATAAACGTTTTATCCTTCTTAACTCAAAGTAACCGGATACTGACCAGCATTTGTGATAAATCGTTTGCTTCTTCGTTGCCAGTTGTGTGTCCTCAGTGGGAAACGACACTGTTAGGGATGCAAAGCAGAACACAGTGAATAGTTCATAGCAGAGGTTCAGACTTTATTCCAACCCCACCCCACTTTGGCCCTCATTGAAAATACAGCCCCACCCCCACCTCCTCCCACACCCCTCTGACATTGTGAAGGCACTGGCTGGTCCGTCTCTCCCAAGCAGGAATACTCTGGTCCCCCTGTTTGTCTTTCTCTTTCCTCATTTTAGTTCCATCCTGTTTGTATTACTCTCCTCACAGCACCTTCTGCAGTTGCCTTCTGCTGCCCTCTTGACCCCTCAGCTGCTGCTTGGAGGAGCTCGTCATGTTTCACTTCCATCTCAGTGGATCATGCTTCTCTAATTGTTGAGACCTCAACTTATATTCTTAGAACATTTAAGCAACCAGCCTTTCATCACTTTAGTCCTGTGCCACCAAAAATTGGCCACCATCTCAAACATATCTTTTGTAGGAACTCTGGCTTTATAGTCATCCATGCTACCCTGCTTTCTATTTTTGATCATTTCATCTCCTGCATTTCCTTCAGTATCCCTACCCCCACCATCATGTTCTGTCATAGCTTACAATCCCAACTTCTTCTGACTCCTCTGCCACCCTAATTTCCCTCCACACCATTAGAAAATGACCTGATGTGTCCACACATGATGAAAAATTTCTTAAAATACAGTCTGCAAGCAAAAAAAAAAAAACCCAAGAACTTTTCAAATCTCTTCCCTTCCTCCTGTGACAATTTCACTTTACTCTTCAGAAACAAAGTTGATCCCATAACAGGTTCCTGATGTCCAACCTCATCTATACCAGCACTTCCACACAGCTTTGTTTTCCTTCATTTCAAGCCTTTTAAGAAAGCAAGTTGTCTGACCTCTTGCTCTCATATAGCACAACACCCCCTGCTGCCTTTAGTCCATTTCTTCAGATATGTTTACAATTACTTTTCATTTTTCTGTCTGAAGTTCCTCTGTCTGCTTTCCTTTTACAGCCACACACATCTCACCTCAATTAGAAGAACCTTCTCTGCACCCAAACTCAGTCCATATTTACAGGCTAGTCTTCCTTCTCCCTTTCTTCCCCAAAACTTGAAGTGCAGTTCTGCTCTCCTTGCCCAGAAGGATCTTCTTGTTAGATGTTTAGATTCAAGATCTGCATTCCACTGAGACTCATCCTTACCTCATCAGGTAGACCTTTATAAAGCCCTAGTTAAAACCATCAAATATTCACCATACATGACAGTAAAGATGTAAGACAGTTTAAAACAAACCCCAAAGACTAAAGGAAACTGACCAGCGGCTCCGCCTCAGAAGATGGTCGGTCTCCTGGTCTGTTCCAGGGTGCTGCCCAACTCAGCCTGCCTTTGTGGGTGATAAACTTGTCCTCCCCTTTTAAATTAAAATTATTAAAGACAAACACACGAAAATATAACCAAAGAAATAATTAACAAATGATTAATATAAACAGAAAAACCATACATTATATAAACACCCACGTCTGTGAAAAACTTAACTTCACTACAGTAACTAAAATCTAAATAAACAAATACAACAGCAAAAATATATATGGCTGTCAAACACATACACAATACGTATAAAAAAATGCTCAAAATTTACAACTAGATATATAAAAGTGAACAAATAATTAAAACCCTACACCTAACATGAAACATGAACACAGAAAAAAAAGTGAACACACACTGACAAAAATAGGGGTCGCAGGTCTTTGTCTGCGAAAACAGACGTGTGTTACTTACCCAGGATGGAGAAGATGCTACAAAACCTCTTGAGGCTCCAGTCAAAAGAGGCCTTTCCACCTCTCTCTGGCTTCTGTGTAGCCCCACTGCGTGATGTCCATCTCCATCCTAAACTTGAGGTTGGCCCAAATTTTTGAGAACCCTCCCTGGACACCCAAGTCTGCCCGTTTGGACCAGCCGGCATCTTGCATTCCAGAGCGTCTGCTTGGTCACACTGATCACCACCACACCCAGGCGGCCTCGGCTTTCGAACACCAGGGTTCCACCCCTTCAACACTTTGATGTACATCAAAACCATCTGCGGTTCAATCTTCCCACACAGGTGACTTACCAAAAGCCAGACCTCCCTCACCTGGTTGCAGTCCCAAAAAGCGTGAGCGAAGGTCTCCCTCTCGCCACAACAGGTCCACGGACAGTATGGGGGGGCTGGACAGATGGTGCCTGTACAGTGTGTCCCTCAGTGGCAACTTACCCAAAAGACAGCGCCAGTTCAGGTCCTGCAGGTGGTGGTTGAGCCTCTTGGGTTGAATCCTGGCCCAGATGCTGTCCTCGAGGCCCAGCAGAACCCAAGTCCCCCTTCTCTCCAACAGAGCCTTGTATAAGGCCCTGTGTTTGAGGAGGGTGCCTGCCTTGAACCCCGCTGCAGTGGTTTTACCCCACTCGACAGCGTGCCTGTAATAAGCAGGCCGGGTCTCGGCGTTCAGCCCGATGTTGGTCCATGACGTCAAGTGACACATGAGACGGCCCAGCCAGACGCACAAAGTGGTGATGGGGATGTTCCAACGGAGTAACCAGACGGTTACAAACCTGGGAAAAGAAGAGGCAATCCAGTTTCGAGGGCATATCCGGCACGCCCCCCCCCCTTAGGAAGGTACATGACTTCCCTCCTCACATATTCATACCTGCCCCCCTAGACAAGATTGAAAATGTTCTTCCTAAGGCCTCTTTTCATACAGAAGGGCAGGGGGTCCACCTGCACTAAGTACAGCAACGTGGGGAGGATGTCCACCTTCAGGGCCAAAGTCTTCCCTATAAAGGAGAGGGACCTGGTCCTCCACAATCCCATTTTCCGCCTGGCTTTTGCCAATCGTTCCTCCCAGTTCGCCCTGGCCGTGTCTTCCACGAGGAAGTTGACCCCCGAGCACTTTGAGAGGACCATCACATCTGGGAAAGGCCGTCTGCCCTGTTCCAGCTGCCAAAGTACTTGATAAGGGATTTACTGAGATTCAGCGCCGCGCCAGAAGCACGTCCGAACGCTTTGACCAGGTCCAGTCCCTGACCGAGGGACCGGTCCAAGCACACAAATAGCGTGGTGTCATCTGCATACTGGACCAGCTTTAAAACCTCCCCACCACTTCCTGGTGGGTGGAGGCTGTCGATTCTGGGATGAGTGCGAATGGCAGCCTCCAGCAGCTCAGTGTAAAAAGCATAAAGGAGCGGGGAGAGCGGCCAGCCCTGCCTCACTCCACTAAGCTGGGGCAGCCACCCACCGAGGGAGCCGTTGATGATAACACAGCTACCTACCTCCACGTAGCGCATTCACACCCATCCCAGATCCTGGTCCAGGCCATGCTGCTGTCCCAGCTGGACCAGGGTTACCCTCGCTTGTCTGGTCACCTAGCCCGTGGCCTCAAGCCTCTCCAGCTGATAGGAATGATGTGGCACATATTCTGCTTTCCTTTTTCTAGAGTTTTCCTATATACCTTCCTCCCTTGTCTCTGTCTTGGTTTCTTGTAGTTGGCTGTATCCAGGTCAAGATTCCAGTCATGGTCACAGCCTGCAAGATGGTGAAAGGATCTGTACCCAAAAACCTGTAGGGCCTGATCAGTCTCTATGCCCCAGCAAGAGCACTATGCTCTGTCATCTCTGGCTGCTTAACAGCCCCATTCACAAGAGGTCCAATATCAGAAGTCCACAGGTCCTCATTGTGGTACCTTTGGGCTGGAATGAGGTCCCTTTTAGCATAGAAGAAGAGTCTCAAAACACATTTCTTTCCCACTCATTTGTCTCCTGAGCTACAACCAGTTTCATAAATTTCTATCACACAGTGTATCATGGTCACCTTTCCCATCAGACGCATTTCTACAGACAGTATCTCTTTTACAAAACACTGACAAGAAACAACAGCCTTTTACACACGAGCAAAAGCTCAACGTTTTATCAGTGTGGTAGGGAGCAGGGTTCGAGGCAGTCAACTGGTCTACACAGCTTCACTGATGGGGTGTGGCTTGTTCCACCTGCACCTTGTTAGGCTAATTGAGAATGGTCTGTATAAGAGGATTGCCTTGCCTTGGACCCTCCACCTCCTCCTCGCAGTTGCCCTGAATGGCTGTAGGATTTGATGTTTGCATTTCTCTTATGGTCAGTCTCTGTAATATGGTCTGTTGTAAATAAATGTTCATATACTGAGACCCACATCTGACTCTAAGGACTGTGGCACCTGAGTGGGTCTCGTTTCCCAGGGTGGTGTAGTTGACCACACGTTAACATCCATGGTACCTTTAACTGGGGCTTCTAACCCACCAGAGCTATCACACCACATCTGCCTTTAAATGGTCTGTTATACGGCTCACTGGAGGAAAGAATCTGCCAAATGAACTCGTACTTGATGCAGCGTTTCTATGACCACAGAAGGCAGAACTGTCTTGTTTGTTTTTGCAAAGTCTGGCAATAGAATAGAACCCAAATGATTTAACTGATTTACCATTTACTCATCTCATATGTTTAAATGTTGACCAACCAAACTAAGGGGTGGAAAATGCTGAAGAAATCTGCATCATTTTATTTTTTTAAAACTATACCAAAATGATGCTCTAATGATTTTCCTTGTGTGTCTGTGTGTGTGGGGGGGGAATAATCTTACCTTTGTTGTACATGTAGTCTATGCAGTACAGCGACCCTCCATCTGTATTGCTAAAACCAAATGTTCAGAATAATATTGTTAGCACTAAGCGTGTAAAATCGAGTTTCATTTCCACTCGAGTCGCCACAGGGCAGCAGGTAGCATCCAATCCAGCATGTTCCTCCTGTGGTGTCACTTCCACAGGTGAACGTCCTTAGTACAGAAACCAGGTAACTGACTGCTGTCAACTAGTGTGAATTTACACATACCCTGTGGTCACCTGCAGGGATCGTCCTCCACGACCAGCGGATTCAGGCTGCACTTTTACTGAATCTCACTGCAAGGTGCTCAGCTGCTTCCATCATGGAATGAAGAGTAATTTCATGGCCAACTTCCTATTTATATGTAAAGATTTAAGCAGGACATTCTGCACAAAATGCACACAGGCCATCAAAATGCACCGACCAGATTTCTGGTAGGAAAATAAGAAACACGTTTATTTTGGCAACGATACCGGTCCTAGAACCATCCCCAAACCTCAGGTCCCTGAGTTAGTAACAAAGAGCATCCATAAAAAGCAACAGCTAAAAAGTCATCCAGAATCTAGAGTACTTTCAAGAGGAAAAGTCACGTGTTGCACTACTGCATATCTATGTTGTCCATATTTGGAAAGATAAAATAGTTTGAGTGCATTCTATTCTACAAGCAGCGCTATCGACTCTAGCGACAGATCGGGGGGGGGGGGGGGACAGATTGGGGTGGGGGGGGGTCCCCCGTATTCTTCCAATCTGAGGCTGTAGTATGTCAGGCCAAACAGGTCCAATGAGGACCCATGCTGCAGTAGGAGAAGATCTAACGCACC
This sequence comes from Arapaima gigas, assembly GCA_900497675.1. Classification (NCBI taxonomy): domain Eukaryota; kingdom Metazoa; phylum Chordata; class Actinopteri; order Osteoglossiformes; family Osteoglossidae; genus Arapaima; species Arapaima gigas. The sequence continues at coordinate 52,901 of UFQX01001045.1, forward strand.
AACCATGTACGTACTTGCATTTGCTCAGCATTTTGACGACGACACATCGCATGGCTTCTTGAACACGTGCTGCATATGTTGTCAGAACCCCCCCCCCAGTGGCAACACCCCGCGTACAATCTTGTATTATGGCTTTCTAAGGGGTCATTGTATTTTTAGGGAAGGTTTCCTTATAAAAAGCACATTCTTTAAGATGCTCTTTTGGGGGGGAGCAGCCGAAATGCAGACCCAGTTCTCACATAAGCTGAAATAAATGCAGCCAAGCGACACGTGTGTAACGGTATTTCAAACTCCGAAAGGTCAGTAGAAATTGTATTGCTACACTTCACACAGTGTAGGTTCAGCTATATACAAAGTCACACGTACAAAAATGACAATAACTCTATAAACAAAGTGTACAGGTAGATACATCATGCACAGGCACAGACCCCTGACCCAGTATTGCTCTGCAGTCCAGTTTAGAAGGTGTCCAGTCTCAGGATTTACCCTATAGTGTCTGAGGTGGTTAAAACAATTTACACTCTTAATAATACATTATGTACAATTGTTCCGCGGCAGACGTGTCCGAGGGTCCGTGGTTCTGCCTGGGAAGGAGACCCCCCGCGGGGTCTGCGTCGGCCGTCGCTGGTTAGCCTGTCCGAACAGTGGGCGAGCGCGGCGTCCCGCAGGCGTGGAGAGCTTACGCGCGCTTGGAGGCCTTCACTGCGCACCTTTGTCAATCAGCCACGACATGTCGCCCGTCCTGAAAATCAGACACCAAATTTGACGCTGGACGTGCAAACTCCACACGCTGACGCCCAGAGCGGAAAACGTCGGTGGTTAGAATCCACATCGAGGTCTGCTGAGGCAACTCCGCCAAGCTGCTTGACAACAAACCCGAAAATGTACACAGAAGCACCTCTGGGACGGACCGCTGTGGCATCACGCAGACGCTAACGTTTTCGGACTGGTCAAGCTGGGACATCCTTTGCTTCATGTGTGCCAAAAATGCACAGATAACTGGAAAAGTCACCACTGCCATCAAAAATACTCAAATAAGTCCCCAAACACTTGACTGTATCCTACATAAAAATCTGCCCCTACAACATTTACGCTCTATTTTACTACAGTCGTGGTTTTCCTGTGGAAATGAATGACAGGATAAATTACGACCATTAAAAAAATGTGTTTTCATGGCTTCATTCCTGTTCCACCCAAAACTTGTTTCCTTCATCATTTCATGTTATTTATTCAATTGGCTGCAATTTTTCTCCAAGCCAGGGCAGAAACTTACAGTGTTACGCTGCTTACATTGATTTACCCCTTTCAGGGTAAAGACCTGCATCGAGGGGTCTCCAGCAGAAGGTGGGACCCACAGCAGGAGCTTAGCTGCTATGCTACTATTTCTTTGCGCCTTTCAGAAGAACCTGGAGCAGCAGCATCATCGGTTCGGAGGAAAGATCTGAAGGGTGAATAAAAACACACTTACTCGACGTCACGTTTCTTAATCGTCTTCCCTGATCCAAACACTTCTGCCACTCGTGACACAATGGGGTCGTAGTTCATACTGGCCACTGCCACGACTTCTTCACTCCTGTGTGTCAGAGATTAAAACAACAGTCACTGGGGGACTGGAGCTCCGGGGAGGGGGGGGCAGGTACTGTAAAAGTTAAGGATGTAGCCTTATAACCTCAAGGTTGCTGATTCCGTTGCTTCTCTCACCACTGAGGGGGCGACCTGTATTGATACAGCTCAAAAGCCGACCTGTACAAATAGGTTCGGAGATGACGGCTTTGAAGAAAACATCACATCACAAACATTGCTCAGCACCTCAGCCATCTTGGTTCTGTGTAGAGTTGGAAAGGTCCAATCGGCTCCGTTCTTGCCAACGGCTCTGTTTCACTCAGAATCAGTCGGGAGTTGATGGGAGTACAGAAGTGTAATGTAAAAGTTCTACAGGTTCCATAAATTATGTTCTGGCTGGAAAACTGAGGGCTGGAGGAGAGATGGCCAGGGCTGTAAAGAGTGGCCAACAAAAATGTCTGAAACTAAGTCAAAGAGCACTTTACCTAAATTGTATTGCTCCTGGAGCCAATTTATTAAAGACATAAAATATTTACCCGCTGCAGATATTTTCTTCTGCGCAAAAAAAAAAAAACATGCTGAGTCAGCATTTCTGGCCATCTTTTCATTTCCCTGCCGCTAAAGCAAACTAGTTGGATTCTTTGCTAAAACGCATGTCATTAGAAAGTGGATCGGAGGTCATGTTTTTGAAACCGGCAGAAATTTCTAGAATTTCTTTTATGTCGTTATGTGAATAAAAAAGGTGTTTCCGGAACATTTTTGAAGAGGGAAAATATAACAGGTGCTAATAAGAGACCTGCGTGTGTAAGCAGAAAATATATGTATGGGGGGGTGGAAAGAAGTGTGAATCTTATAATTGAGCTCTGCTTCCTTTTATTCACAAAAACATTCAGTAGCCAAAGCGCTTGCTGATTCAGTTCCATTCATTTAAGTGCCATAAATTTGCATGTTTGTGCAAAGGAGTTTGGGAAAATGGACACAATGATGGCTGGTGGGATGTGCCCCCCCCTGGGCACCAAGAGACATACTCACTTTGTGTAGAAGGCCACAAATTTCAGCTCATCGAGATCTCCTTGGATGATAACATCATCAAATCCCTCTCCGTGACCTTGGAAATGAAATGCGGTTTATTTCATTTACACCCATTAATTGCATTATATAAAATCCCTGTCTGTTCGCATTAGACCTTCTGATGCAGGGACTGAGGCCAATGTTCTACTCACAGCTAGGTGGCACTAACTGAACCCCAGCCTGGGCTTCACCAGCTACTTAAATGAACAGCTTTCACTTCCCATGCAGAAGACTGGCAATAAAAACACCGTCTTTTTCTGTGAAAGTAGAACATATTATCATGCAACCCATCATATGACATTATAAATGTGTCTGTTATCTGACAGGTTCACACGGTGGCCTCCAAAAACAGTGCCAATAAACATCCGTCCATCATCTCTAAATGCTTTACTCTGGTCAGGAGATGTCCAGAACCTACTTCACCATGGATGGGACACCAATCCATCACAAGGTGGCCACACACACACACACTAATACACACTGATGGTAATTTAGAGTGACCAATTGCCCTGAAGCACATGCGTTTGCAGTGTGGGAGGAAACCAGAGCACCTGGCAGAAACCCACACAGACCCAGGCAGGACATGCAAACGCCACATTGACTGAGCTGGATTTGAACCCCAGGCTACTGACTGCCCCACCGTGACGCCCGCTGCCAACACAGCTCTGCATTGTCCTCGGCTTTTCCGTCATGTCCACTTCCCTCGAAACAAACAGTCGCACCTGAGCAATTCTGTGTTCAACAGGCTTCGGAGTTACGGGAGTTACTGGAGTTACTGGATCCCTGGTTCTGTTCTAAAGAGGCGGCACCTCCTCCGACACAAAGAACAGCACAAAGCCTTTTTTGGTCATTTTATCAAGGTGTAGATTTACCTGCGTATCGTACACTCCTGCCAAACATGGCCGTCCAGAAGTAAGGCACAGTCTTTATCTCAGTGACCCTGCCCATCATGTTCAGCGCTGCTACTCGACCTGGACCAGTGAATTTGGCACTAGTCACTGAGGCCGTCTGTGAGCAAAGGAAATGCTGCCAATGCGATGAGGCGAGCAAGACGGAGCTCCTACCGTGCATGTGAGCCATCTGCCAGTGCGGGATGTTCACCTTCTTGTTGCCACGCAGGGGCAGAGGGAACGTGACGGCATCCCCCGCCGCAAATATCCCATCAATGTTCGTCTGCATTGTCTACAAAGCAAACCGAGAAACCGTGTCACTCGGCACGGGCCAAATCAGAGACACGTTTAAAGCTCCCGAAAGCTAAAGGTTCGTCCGACCCTGGCTACCTCGTCCGATTATCTCTCAGAAGCGACGGCATCCAAATTCCAGCCATCGATAAAATCGGTGCTGGGTTGAAGATGACGACGCGGAAAATTAAGGTACCGAATATTTGCCCGTCACAGATATTTACGCCGTTACAGCCACCATCTTGAGGTGGAAGGACCTCCTGCTGTAGCTCCCTCAACAAGGTGCTCAATATCAACCGTCCTGGTCAGAAAAGCTACACAGCTGAATAAACGGATAATTAGGTGAAAGTAGCTGAGTGAGTAAACCTAACCTGGTAAATTACACGTTAAACTAGTTAATACTCGTCACTCACTCGCTTTTGTTAACCGCTTGTCATTGTCAGGGTAGCGGCCATCCGGCTAATCCCTGAATCCCCAGTCCATAGCAGGGTAGCCTCATACACACACACACACACACACACACACACACACACACACACACACACACTGAGGTCAATTTAGAGTCACCAATCAACCTGAAACATGTGTCTCCGAACATCTGCAACTGCTGAGCCACTGTAAGTCGTATCGAGTATCACAGGCAGGTGAGAACTTTATGTGTTTATGATCTCAACAATGACTGAAGGTTTGAGCGGTTGATTCAAGCAGGAATGAAGACAATATGTTACCCTTAAAGGAAACAGCAGGTTTGTGAGTTTTTAGCTGACTCTTGTTCACATTTGGACAGCTGCTAGGAGTGTCTGGACTGTGGGAGGAAACCCACGCAGACCTGGGGAGAACATCTAACTTCCACACACACTGAGCTGGATTCAATTCTAGTGGCCCTAAAAAATGGTTTGTAATAGTATATTTTTGAGGTTTAAACCAGTAGCGGACTGAAAAGTGATTCACTGCAGTAAAAGTTAGATGATAACGTCTGACTCAAGTGCAAGGAAGCAGCAAAGCCCTGCAGACCCAGCAGGTTATGAGTAGACGCTGCTGTCCTTTGGAATGTGGACTTGGGAGTCAGAGATGGGGGTTTACCTTGCTGACTGTTATGAACCCTTTGGAGTCCGTGTGTATCCCACTTTGTTTTAAGAAGGACGTGGCGGGGATGGAACCTGCAGGAAAGTGGAGTTGGCGAAATCAACGCTCGACAAGCCGTATACCTCGAGTAGTAGAAATAAACCTTTTGGCAATGTTTCAAAACCCAAATCATAATCTAGGATCCATGCCAAGAAAAGCGCCTATCACATCAACGATCTTACCTGCACCAATGACACACACGTCGGCCCTCAACACCTTTCCGCTTTTCAGGACCACTTCCTTCAACTGCAGCAAATCAGAGGCAAGTTAAAATTTGCCAGATCACACAGTTCATGTCCCATTTCGTGTGTTCCCTTAGTTGCACTTTAACAGTAATTTGCTATTAAGCAAATAGCCTCTCTGGAAACGTGCCTCACTGGGTTAGCTATTTGTCTCGAGAGGCTTGAAGCAGTTGGAGAAGATCTAGCCATTCTCCTGGCACGCTTTTGGGTGCCTGGATTAGTCTTTGCTTACAAGTGAGCGGTGAATGCGGTCTGAGAAGTAGAGCTACTTCTCTCACTTTCGAGATACCTGTCCATGATGGCCTCGCATTTCCGACACCTCATTCAGCATGTAGAACTTCACCCTGTTGGCTTCAAACATCTAGGGACAGGAAACCAGACTGAAGTTTAGAGGATCAGGCATAGTTCCTACAGAAGAAGCACACAGACCTTCTCCCCATTCTTACATTTCCCGGCATAAGACAATGTCAGGCCTCGCAACTTGTTCTGCAGATATTGCTATTGTAGAGACTTTGGCTATCAGTCAAAAGGGGAACAATTTTAAGGTGTCTAATGGCTCCTATTGCTCGATATGAAATTTGCTTCACATTTTGGTTTCACTCATCACTACCAGTCAGGCCTCAGATCACAAAACAGGAGGAACAACAGCACGTATAATGGTGTCAAAATGTACATGAAACCCTTTAACTCGTAACTTCTCTTCTGGTGTAACTGCACTGCATTTTGGATCATAGTGTAAAATGAGGGTCAGCTTTTCCCTGTGCTGAGGTTGTCCACTTAATCAAACGCTTGTGAGTTTACAGTACACAGAGGAGAAGGGATGTTTCGTGAAGCTGGAAACTGAAATGTCTCCTCATGAGCTTCAGCAACAAACACATAAATTTTGTTCCAAGAAGTCTTGCGAGATTCCTCAGCATCGCAGAAGTGCTCTTTTTTTCCACGAACGGCTTAATGGAAAAAGGCACGAGTGCCACTCGAGCGGCTAAAGCGACGGGCAGATGAAGAGATTGTGAATTAGCTCGGAAAGTGTTGCGTTACACCTATTCTGTTGGCTCCTGCGAACATAAAAGCCAATGAGGCTTGGATTCTGCTAGCGGCCACCTGCTAACAGCCACATGATACACAGCATACAAATGTCAGCAAAGAACTTCCCGAAACAAAACGGCCGTTGTTTCCACTCGTTTTTTTTTTTCCAGCATCCAAAGCTGATCCACACAGTCAGACACATCTGCGTCTGCATGGATCCTGTCCATCTGAGGCCCCATTGTTGGCCACATGCAGGTTTTGAGGTCAAGAGGTGGCCGCTCCTGTCACTGGGAAGAACAGAACTCGCTGAAGGAGCACGTGACTCAGCAGTTGACAAGCAGCTGGTCTGAAGGTGCCCCAGTTTCCCAATCGACCGTTTCACCTCGGAAGGACCACTGGCTGGCGTGATGCAAGCGAGCTTCACGCTGGTCAACGTCACCCGAACCCATTCAGCTGCGGGGACCTTAATATACCGCGTGGTGCATTTAAAGTGAAGCGTTTTCCAAACGGAATGAGTACTGTGGTTTGGGAGGGTTGAACTGCAGGTCAGCAGCATGGTACTGATTTCCAGAAGATGTTTTGTACCTTCATTAACGCCTTCCCCACTTTCTCGCCGAGAGCTTTTCGGAAGGGCACAGCTTCAACCCCGATGACAGAGACCGAGTGGGCCTTGTCCGTAAGCGCAGCTGCCACCTCCATGCCTGCAAGTCACACCTCAGCATTACATTTCAGCCAGACCTACGTCCTTAAAATCAAGTCGGCTCTGGTACATCAGGCCAACGGGGAAAAATATGACGCAACCAAGAACATCTGAAGGACGGTCAGCACATAACTTCTCAACAGGGAGGAACAGCCTTAGTAAAACATTACATGCACACTTCGCATGAAGTTCTCCTGTTATGCTTAAAGGCACAACAAATCAATTTTTGTTTTCAGTTTAAAATGACATAAAAATATGCAAAAATTTTACATACATTTGCTGGCCGTTTCATTAGGAACACCTGTGCACCTGCTCATTCACGCAATTATGTAATCAGCCAATCGTGTGGCAGCATCACGGCAACAAGGGTCATGAGCTTCAGTGACTGTTCACGTCAAACTTCAGAATGGGGGGTGGGATGAGATCTGAGTGACTTTGGCTGTGTCATGATTGTTTGGTCAGAGGGGATCTGCCAGACTGGTCTGAGCTGACAGGAAGGCTGCAGGTAGTCAAATAACTGCTGTTTATAACAGTGGTAGCAGAAAAGCATCTCTGAACGCATGAGACGTTCCACCTCGAGTTGGATGGGCTACAACAGTGGACAACCACATCGGGTCCCTCTGCTCTCAGCTAAGAACAAGGAGCTGAGGCTACAGAGAGCACCGGCTCATCAATACCAGTTGAAGATCGGAAATGTGGGATGTGGTAGAACGACAGATTGGCAGCATGAATGAATTTGCAGAATTACACGATGCAATCATGTCAGCACAGACCACAATCCCTAGGGAAAGTTCCAGCACCTTCCTGAATCCATGTCATCAAGAATTCAAGCTGTTCTGAGCTCAAAAGGGGTCCTACCCAGTGTTGGAAAGGTGTTCCTAATAAAGTGGCCAGGGAGTATATTCTACAGCGGTACGCACAGTAGTGCCTTAGTTCAAAGGAACTCTTATAGATCGTCTGGTTCATATAGACCAAGGCCAAATAATGTGTTATTTGAACCCTAAGTCCAGGATAAGCCATTGCTGACAACTGTGTCGCTTCTGCTGATTTTAAACCCTGTTCAAAACCTCCAAAAAAACAAATCCAATTTTATTTGGACAAATTCTGTCGCCAGACCACAGTAAAAGTGAACCGTCGAAGCCATTTCCTCTGTCCCTGCTACTCACCGATAAACGATGTTCCTACAATGACGGCGTTCTTGTTGCTCACAAGCCTGGCTATGTTGTTGGCATCTTCAGGCGTCCGGAGGTAAAACACATTTTCCACATCCTTGCCTTTGTAGTTCAGTGGCTTGGGTCTTAACAGAAGGAGAGAGATCTTAAGGAATCGCATTGTGCAAATAACCCGCCAAAAGTTATTCCAAGGCTTTGTCAACCGTACCAAACCTGAGAGCCCATTTCATGCGTGCTGAACATCACAAGAACTACAGGTAAACCACTCACTTGCTTCCTGTGGCAATGAGAAGTTTTTTGTATTCCATTTTCAGTCCATCTTGAAATGCGATGGTTTTTGTTCTCACATCCACAGACGCTACCTGAACCGCCCAAGACAAAGGGAGAAATGGCTGTATTGTCTGACAGGCTCTGCTGCGCATGCGGTGAAGACCCTGTCTGAGATCAGAGCCTCGCTGCAGGACCCTGTGCTCATTCCCCCTCTGAAATCAGCTCTCAGTCACTTACTTCCTTTTCCGTCAGCAGCTCTATGTCGTGATTCTGGAAGAACTCCGTTGACCGCAACCTGAGCTGCTCCGCTGTGCTTTCCAGGGACTGTGTAACATCCAGTGAACGAGTCGGTTAAATGTCAGCGCAAGACACTGACCATTTACACCGGTGTCTCTAGTTTCTGAGGGACACCTGCATGACGTCCCACCAACAAACCCAGTATAATGGCTGCAGCGGGACATCTGACTAAAGAAAACTTTTGTACGTTGAAATAAGTTACATGCAGCGTAGCCCTTATATACAAGGCGGAATTGAGCCATTAAATCAGCACCGTCTCTGAATCACCTGCACATAGTAAGTTCATCATTTATTGCACCTTCTTGTTCTTGTTCTGACCTGGTCTGGATTTCTATACAAACCTTACTCAGTTTAGGCCTGTCATAGGGTTGGTGTTTCTCCATGGTGCACATCACGATGCGGTCAGTGAATCCTTCTTGTCTCAGAGTCTCGGCACACACCAGTCCAGCTGGACCTGGGGGACACAGGTACTGCAGTTGCTGAGTGGTTTAGTGCAGCAGTATGAGCGTCTGCAGGCACCATCAGGGTCCCAAGTCAGTTTGAGGAGGATTTATACACACACACACACACACACACACACACACACACACAAGATGCAGCAGAGTGAACATCCAGAGCTCAGACCCTCACCTGCACCAATGATGACGATGTGGCTGAAGCCAGTGCTGGAGTTTATGACAGCTGAGCATTTTGACATCAGTTTCGTTCTTTTTTGTGACTGAAGAGCCTTGAGGTTGGAAACGGGTTAGAACATTGAACGACCAGAAAAGATCCATTGAGAAACTTCTACAACCCAACACATAATTCATACCTGCTTGTTGGCCCGAATTATCACTTTGTCCTTTTCCACTCTAACCTGAGGCGATACAGACCAACAGTGTCATTTATTTCACACTTGTGTGAAAGCAGTAAGACATAAAGCACTTATCTCACAGGTGTGACACACATAGGAGGAACCCAGCGAAGACAAACTTCAGATTATTGGTAAGGCGAGGAAGGGGAAGGTCACCTGGAAGGTTGGCAGGCTGTCCAGTCCAGGAAAGTCCTCGATGTCTCCACTGGCAATGCTGAAGCAGGCTCCATGCCAGGGACATCGCACGTGGCCCTTGGACAGGACACCTGGAACATATCCATACAGAACTCTACCTGTACCCATGAAACCGCAGCTAGTTTACCTCTCACTCAACATCTCCGTGCTGACGGCCCCAGACAGCCTTCTTAGCGCAGAGGTGGTGACAGCATCTGACTGGAGCCGCGGGGCCGTGTGAAAGTCCTGGGAGGGGGAGGGGGTTGCTCACCTTTGACCAGCGGGGCCCCGTAGTGTGGGCACTTGTGTCCGATGGCAGAGAATTCGCCGTGTTCCTTGATGAGGAGGGCCCGGCCGCACCCCAGGTCCACTTCTCTCATCCTTTGGGCGGCACATGCAAAAGGTGCAAAAAGCTGCTCGTGCACTAAATCCCTCAAAACTGTTCATTGCTGCACATTCCTAGGACGATCGGCAGAATCTACAGAACCTGTGAGGTATTTTTCCAAATTGGACTTTTTCATATTTTATTCCTGTACAGCATTGACTCGACGTGGATCTACTGAGGCTTCTTTCTGCAGCAATCAACAGAAACTGGCTCTGTAATGCCAAGATGAAAACACACAAATGTACCGTTTTTAATAGCAAGCGATGTAACTGAGAGCAGACGCTTTTATCCGATTTACCACGATAGATCTGCATGAGCCATCGTGCAAAAAAATGTTTTGCTAAGTTGAAGCGAGATCGACTGTGCGGTCGAGGCAATTTCCACCCACAGCCAGTTAGTCCGTTTTTTAAGAACAACAGAAGCAAAACTGCGACAAGGTTCTTGAGACATACCGACTAAAGGAAGACTGTGAGACAATTCCGAAGGTGCCGAGTGTCCTGAGAACTGCAGAAAAACAAGTCAAAGCACTCAAATCTCTACATCTGAGGTCTTGAAGAAGAGCATCAGACTTTTGCTACCAAAAGCTTTGTCACGGTGAAAAGTGACCCCCGTTCAGCTACTCAGAAAAGAAACAATCATCTGAGCTCCTCTTCCATCTATTCACTCATTTTCCTTAACTGAACTTCATTTGATCACCCTGAGGAGGAACTGGAGTTTATCCCAGAAGCAATGGGCACTAGCTTGAAACCACCCCTGGATGGGACGCCAGACCATCCAAGGCCGTTGTGGTCAATGCCACTGACACACAGAAGTATCTACCTGTTCTGTGTAAATGTTCACAGAGGAGTGTCAATAACCCCTCAGTTATGGGAAACAAGGTTTTTTCCTCAGACATCCTGTCTCAGACGTACCCCTCCCAGCCCAGCACCCAGAGCCTCCTGGATAAACCTCCGATCACCAGGACACGGCGAAGGACAAACAGGGGGTTGCGTGTATTTAAGCTTTTCCTTCTTCAGCAACGTCCCTCATACCACTGTTGAAATAACCTTCACCTTGTTTCTAAGCCCTTCTAGCCCTCCTCTCGACTCCCGGAGCTGAGAAGCTCCAAATCCACCTGAGCGGCAAATGCAAAATGCCGACTGCACCGACAGAGCCAATGCTGGACAGGAACACCAGAGGATGAAATTTCCTCGAGGTGTGACCTGCATAACGAATTCCATCAAGTGCCGGGATTCCCTTACTGTCCGTTTTCCAGGTCCTTCACGTGGCAGACGGAGGCCTCCACGTAGTCCCGGGGTTTATGCGTGGGACGCAGGACGCCAGAGACCTCGTCGTCAGAGCAGTGCCCCGGGGTCCCATTGGGCCTGCAGTCGGAAAAGGGGCTGGCCTTGCCGTTGGGGGACATCACGTCAGCCTCTTTCTCCTTCTCCAGGAGTGTCAATTCCACCTTGACCTCAACTGTGAGACAAACAGCAGAGACCGAAAGGCCTTTCATTAAAAGGCAAAAACACAGCCGTTTCCATCGCCTGTTGAGGAGCCATTTTAACAACATTATAACAATATTAATGACCTATCTAAGGCTGCGACTGTTTTCGGCTTCTTTTTCTTGGTTCCGTCCCTGTGTCAGTTAGTGATCCTTAAGCAGTTTTGCTATGAAGTGATTCCCGAAGACAGTCGGCGGACGCTTTCGGTTTCCTTCGATCCATTTTGCTTTTCGCCTGCTCTTTCTTCCCAGGAGAAGGTAGTTGTGTAACAACAAAAGAGCCAGCTTTATCTCTTTGGCTGGAAGAATGTGCTGACCATCCGGTTCTTACACTTTAATCTTTGCGGAATTCTCACCTGCTGTGCGGCTCTTAATTAAAGTCAATGGAAAATCATAAGAGTGACTGTAATTGCAGGGAAAAGGAGCTGTCGGTCGCCGGAACTTTCTGCAGTGTTACAGCAGCGTGTGACATACATACAAGCGACGTCTGCATTTGGCTCCTTCGCGACTTAAACAAAACACAGACGTCTTGTCGACGCAGCTTGAGCTTTCCAAGGTTCGCAGACATTTCCGGATATTTCCAGCAGTAATTCTCACGTCAGCGCGCCTGGAAACGACTCGGTTTCCAACCGTAATTCGCTCAGTTCCCGCTGCTTAGAGGGACCGAGACACACATCTCCTCATTTTTGCGCAGATGTCCTGCTCCGAAATTAGAAAAAAATGCCAGCTTTTAGGGGCTCATTTTGAAGTTGAGCACAAAGGGAAGTAAACACGACGGAGGTGGAAACCATTTACATCTCTGACAAGTCAGTGACCTTAAGAGGTTCCGGTGATGAAAGTCAGCGTCGTGTAAAGGCGACCGGCCGTCTCACGCAGTCAGCGAAACAAAGCTGACTTGAATCATACTGGTGGAAAAGTCATTACGTGATGAAACGGAGGACACGTGTTATAAATAAGATTTGAGCCCGCAGGTTTTTGAATTTTTAAATGATACTTGCATATATTTTAAATCTACGTTTAGAAAGTGAGTGAATGTATAGGACTGGCAACTGGTTAAAAATATGATCAAAAGTCGTTCATAGCGATTTCATTTTTACAGCCTCTCATTTGCTTTCTTTCCTTATAATTTGTATGCAAGCAGCTGGAAAAAAAAACCTTTGACATTTTTAGCCAGACATCTACTTCTTAGTTTCCGCGTCTTATACAAATTTTCCGAATGTAGCATCTCTTTCGCAGCCTGCCGGCTTCCTAATCCTACTGGCCTGAATCTGTCTTCCTCCCGCTTTTCAGACAGGAGCAAAAGATGTTTGTGAAATATTATGTAAATTATACACGCGGACGTCCGCCTCTCGCTGATTCCATACAAAATTAGGCAATGGTTATAATTCAAGGTTAAGCCACACGTGCGGAAAATGACTTTTCTGTCCAAGGCCCCCGAAGATGGTCATATAACAAAGGCCATGATTATTTAGCTAAAAAAAAATTCCCAGCAATGAATCATCAGCAAAATCCAAGCTGCTGTACTTGAACGTAATGATCTGCTCCGCATCTAGAACATCAGAGAACTGAAAATGCGATCGGGCTGCTTGGCTGCATCACACCAGTGTTCGTGTGGGAGGTGTGACTGTAAACAGAGGATCTTCTTCTCCTGTTCAGATGGCAGATGTTGCTGTTATTGTTTCCAATCCTTAGTTCGCCATCCCGACAGGTCATTCTCGTGGTCCTGCTCAAGAGCAGCGGTTCGGCGCTGATCTTTGACCTGGCAGCAACACAACAAACTCGCAGATTTCGCCATCTTGCTTGGCTTCACCCCAAGCAAGTGGGCTGGAAGATACTGAACTTGTCTTCCACACATCGAAAGTCGCTTGCCGTTTTTCTCGAATGGCCGCATCGGTAAACGTAGAGTTTAACAAAGAGTATGTGCACTTTCGCAGAAGCCTCGTGCTTAGGCAGAAGATTAATGCAGGCCCTGAAGAAGAAGATGCTCAAGATCGCCACGGTCTTTAGTGCGTCTTAAACGTGACATTTATGCCCCAGGTTCCTTTAACCTTTAAACCAACAGGCTTCTTGACAGCTGCTTTGCCCAGTACATCTGGCCAATGAGCAGTTAAATGGCCTCCAAAGACACATTTATGGTCTATGTGTCCATCCAATGAAAGTACCGATTTGTTCGGTTAAGGTCACGTTGATCTGCAGTGTGAGACAAGTTAGACCTCAATCATCGGCAGGGCGCCAGTCTAAGGTGCTCACACACGCACTAACTCGGTTAGACACACGAGGTCTACCTGCGTGAACTCCCAGGCCCTCTTCAATAACCAAGTACTTAGTTAGAAGAGGAAAAATAAACGGCAATACTCCCCTTCATCGGCTTGTTGCCACATGTGTCGGTCAGTATCTACAAGTCAAACTCGTGGAAAAGATGAATTTCAGGAGGGAGGTTTTGGACCAAACACATGGCCATGCCCACCTGTCAATCACACCCTTACACACATAAACACAGCCTGCTACCTCCACCACGCAGGCACTGTTTTCTTAAGCTCACCTCCACCTGCATCTTGTTCATGGACGCCCAACCGAGGGGGGAACAACAACCTCGCTCGACTCCAGGTGCAAGACCTCAGGTGAACCCCAACCCCCAATGGACATCACACCAGCCTCCCTCCAAATGCTCAAACCAGTCTAGCACTACCACTCCTGAACTATTAACTATTACATTTTGAACTTCTGCAGATATTGCCGGCGTTCACAATATAGATTTCCTTGATAAAGGGAACGCACATCTAAGGCATGGAAAGCAGCACATGAACTAGGCAGTGAAATGCAGCTATGAGGGCCATTATAAATCATGGCCATGAACTAGAGCAGGTTTCTGCTGGGGTGGGCAGGTTGCACAGAGAAGCTGGTAGACCAGGGACAGAAGACAGCAGCAGGAGCTTATGAGAAGTACCAGTTCACAGCAAGAGGTCACGGTACTTCAAAGAGCACTTTTACCAGCCTCCTTCAGCACCGGAAAAACAGAGGTAGCAGGAGTAACTTTAGTGGCAGTAGAAGTAGCAGGAATAAAGCCACAATTTCTCATTTGCATCCCAGAATATCTTGCCCGAACTTCTCACTAGGTCTGCAGTTCTCAGACATTTTCATGTATCAGCGTTTGCCTTCAATCTGTCTTTGCTGAATGTGTGTCTGAGGCTTGCCCCCCCCCCCCCCCCCCCCCCCCCCC
>UFQX01001045.1:67698-101541 GCA_900497675.1 Arapaima gigas
CCCCCCCCCCCCCCCCCACAGAGCACACAAGGCTGCGAAACGGCCGTTCACGGCCTTAAAGCTTTACCTGCAGCGGGAGCAAGAACAGCTTCCACTTGCTTTGCTTCTCCAAACCTGCAGCTGATATTTATCTCGGTTTTCACATTTCCCTGTTATTTTGTCACACCACACTCTCCACGGCGACTGCCGGGGGTTTTGAGGGAAGCTGACGCCGCTCCTGTGTGGCCTCAGGCTCAAGCGTAGGAGTGTGAGTCTTGCTCGTATCTGCCAGCACTGGTCAGACAGAAGTAAACCTCGCCAGCTCTACCTCCATAACTGAGCACTACTCTTCAGAAGGATCCGGTGGCGACGCACAAAATCCTGGTCCTCTCTGTGCCAAACTGACTGTTCTTTGCACAAAAACATAGCAGTAGCACATGTGGAAATGGTCAGAAACCAAACTCACATTTTACTTCATAATCCTCTTGACACGGCACAATTGAGAGCATTAAAATTCCTACCCAGGAGTGGCTTTCTACAAAGGCAGCGTGGAGCAGCGTGCGACCTATATATAGCCAGGCAAACAAGTGCCAATTATTGCAGGATTTGAGTTGGCCGGTCACCTGGTTTGGTTTTGGAGAGACATCCTCCCATGATGGGCCCGGAGTGGCGCCAGGAGGCAGCTGAAGCAAGCCCTGGAGATGCGGAGAGGGGTGGCGGTGGGTCAGATCCTTCTGGGAGGTGGTTGGCTTCCAAGGCGACAGCAGCGATGGCGATGCAGTATGGTGGTCCGCAGGTCCACGGCAGCCATCTCAGACATCAGTGCCTCTTCATTGCCTGCAAGCAAAGCCACCAGTGGATAAGAAAAGCCTTGTTAGTTCTCTGTATCGAAGGCTTGAGGACGGTTTTTTTTTTTTTAACCACTTCCAGTCACATTTTGTGAGGATAAGTCCTTACGTAACAGATCTGGTCCACCGGCAGTTTGTGCAGAGCAGCACGTTTCAGGAGAATATCTACCGCTACATGCTTGTTATCATCAGCCTTAGATGAATCCATACTGCTAGGCTTCTACACGATTCTGACTCACACCACACTGAGCACCAGTCGAGGCAAAAGGTAAAATCTTTCTGATGGTGACTCTTCTACAGCACAGCTCCCTCTTTAATAACAACCACTTACTGAAGGCAAATGCATGAAAAATCCAAATCCCACATCAAAAATGGCTCAGATCCATGAGTCGTAACAGAATATTTAATTAGGTCTCTTTTCAAACGGTGCCTCATCCAGCCAAAAAAGGCTTTCAAAGTGCTTCCATAGCTGGGCTGTCAGTGGCCGACTGCTGAAAAATGACTGTTGCTGAGAGAGCAGCCAAAGGTGGACCTTGAATCCGGTGGCAACGCCCCACCGTACCGTACAGTTAAAGGCCATCGAAGGGATACGACGGGAGAAAACAGAAGATGCAGGAAAACACCCAAACAGATATGCTGAATAAATAACCTTCAGCCAATGAAAGCTCAACCGACCATCTCCTGTACTGAGATGTTTAAATATGACCAGGAGAAATGGACGATTCCCAGCCACCGTTCTGTTGCATGCACCCTTTCTGAAGTCACACTTTAAGCCATCGCAGTCAAAAGAAAAGTCGGCTCCATTTACTTGAGCACTTCCAGTGTGAAGTGAAGTGATCTGCTCACTTGCACTAATAATACTAATAATAATAATAACAGCTTTACCTCTTGAGAAATGTAGAGAAAGACAGACATCTCTTTTGGGCAGCTCAGGGTTTGCTTGGTTTCCTGAACGGTGTCCAGCCTACATCCAGGCCCAGCGAAAGGCAGCAACAGGGCTCTTCTGACTAGGTGTCTGAGATTTATTCATGGTAGCTGGAACCAGCGTTGGCTCTTTGAGACTTTGTGCTTCGTACTGGGGGTTTGTATTCTGTACGTTCACTAATGACATCCTCAGTCTTTTTGGCAAGATTTGGTCCCTGTTCTCCAGCCAACGCTCTGCAAAGCTTCATTTAAATTTCCTTGGCTCCTCCTTCCAACTAAATAAGGTGTCCAAGCATGGCTTTGGTGCAACGAAAGAATCTTCTCGTTTTGGCCAGGAACATGTCTGCTTTTGTGTAAGTAAAAAATGCCTCAGCAATATTTATGAGACAAGTTTCCTAGGATGTTGCTGACCAGCTTCTGATGTCCAGGCAGTCGAACTAAGTGTGTTTGTTCACATGTTGCTCACAACAACATGTAAGTCTCAGTAGGCCTCTGTGGGCTCCGTTCCCAAAAGAAAGTGTCTCCTGCACAATGCATCTCAAGACCCTCAGTCTCCTTTAATGAAGAAAATGGTCTCAAACATTAGAACAGTCAAGTTGGGCCCGTTTTCCATTCATGCCATTGCTCTCCTAACGCATCTTGTGTGTCACCATATAAACTGTTAAAAATGAACATCATTAAGAGACCAGTTGACTTCCCTGTCGCCAGTCTGGAGGGCCCAGCGGCGGCTCGATTCAGCAAACACTTCTGCTCTGTGTTGCTGTTCAGAGGCTCTCTGTGGAGCTGCTCGCCCACACACCCTCGGCACAGCAACCCTCAGCCACCAAGATCTCTGAGAGGGGGGGGGGGCAGAAAGAGGGGGGGGGGGGAGAGAGAGACAGAAAGAGTGAGAGGGGGAATGAGAGGGAGTGAGAGAAACAGAAAGGGGGGGGAGAGGGAGAGAGAAACAGAAAGAGGGGGAGACAGAGGGAGTGAGATACAGAAGGAGAAAGGGAATAAGAGAGAGATAGACAGAAAGAGAGAGAGGAGTGAGAGACAGAAAGGGGGGAGAGAGAGACAGAAAAAGAGAGAGAGGAAGTGAGAGAAAGAGGGACAGAGAGAGAGACAGAAAGGGGAGGAGAGAGAGACAGAAAGAGAAAGAGGGAATGAGAGAGAGACAGAAAGAGAGAGACAGATAGAGGGGAATGAGAGACAGAAGGGGGGGGGTGGTATGCAAATCACAGCTCGGTCACCGGACTGAAGGTGTGTTACTCAAAACATTTCAAGTCACTTGCCAGCCACCCTCTTAGGATGGAAGCAGAAAAAAGCGAGAACACTTGATATTCTGAGCACAGCCAAGTGAGTTCAGCACCGACCGCCAGCACCGCCCATCGCCTCCCGACTTTCAGTCTGACCTTTTTTCTTCTTGCTCTTGTTGCTGCTGCGAAACTGCCGACAGCCTCACCTGCCCGGGAGCCACAGTACAGAACAAAGTGCCGCGATGCGACGATCTTCTTCTTTTCAGCCACGCTGGACTTTTGAAACTTGAAGTCTTGCCACAGCCACATGTTGCTGTGGGAGTAAAATCACGGTGGGGGGGGGGCAGCCCGTGGTTCTCAGAGAGGATTCGCTTTGCTTTGAAGAAGTTTTAAAAATTGAAACACGAACAGACGCAAAGCACATAGACCACCTCCCCCTGCCCCCCACAGAGATGGAGAAAACAGCAGAAAAGGGAGAGTGTGGGGTTTGGAAAACCTTGCCTGCAAAAATGACATGGAATGAGCATCCATGCTTTTGTCGGTAGGCAAACTATGCCCATTGCCATAGCAACCGTGAATCCCTCCATCTCTTCCGTTTTCATTTTACAGTTAAGGAGACGCCTGATGCAAAAAATAGACGCAGCCGCGCCACCTGCGCCTTCGTGCCGCACTGAGGCTCCACCCACAACACCTTGCCAACATCCGCGTGTGACGCGGCTCGGAAGGGGTTAAACGCCCACCTTCCGTGTTGCCCTTCGGGAGCGTTTGGGTACAAATTCAGTTTTAATGAAGGGGGGGTCGCAAAAGCTGCCTTCTCGAGGTTCCCGCCAGCTGAGATATTTTGTACCTCAGAGCAGGTTAAGCAGATTTGGTCAACAGCGATATATGACGCAGATTCTGCCTGGCGCTGCTGCACAGGCCCCCCCCGGTGGAGCGGGCCATCCCGACCAAACTGCCACTGTCATTGTCACTCTCACCACAAACGTGGGCATTGAGGAATCCGGCTCCCCGGACACACCGTGGGAGCAACCGGCTGTCCTCCTCAAACAGGCGTGTTTGTCCCGCCAGCCTAACACTGCGTGCAGAACTCAAACCCCTTCTCCGCCTCCCCCCTCCTCCTCACGACTGCGTCTCGATCCAACAACCAGCAAGAGCAAAGTTTGGTTCAGAGGTCTGTCGTGTGCTGTAACTCCGTCTGTCTGCATCTCAAACTCTCCCGTCTTCACCGTGTCCTCGACAACCTCAGTGATCCGCTGCCAAAACACAAACTGCGTGCAGAAATTTCCTTTTCGGGGTCACTTGTTTGTTTGCGCTTCTCCGAGGCGTCGTACGAAGGGTTACCCGTCTGTGGGGCATTTCCGCTGCAGCACTTCAAGGTGGATACAGATATGAGGGGGAGCACAGCAGGAGGTGAGAGCGAAACTTGGGCCCTGCGAGCAGCACCCGGCTGCCCCAACCCCCCCGTAAACTTGCCCTTCTACCTGCAGGAAGGAGCCCGGCGGTGACAGGTGACGGTTAATGGCTTGTTTCCACATTCGGGTAATGAGGGAACAATGGAGCGGCGCCGGCAGGGGTGGGGGGGGGGCATTTTAACACTCCATTAGAGAGAGGCCTTTCTGGTCGGGGTCACGAAGGCCGTTTGTCCTCCAGTGTCTGCGGGTCCACGGAGGACTAAGCAGCACCTGCTCCCCAGGTAGGTTAACCTTTAGTTACCCTCAAGGGTGTCGGACCCCGTGGTGCAGCTGATGAAGGAGAAGTGAAAAATACAACCTGAAGTTCGGCATTTCTCACCTGGCGGCTGCTCTGCTTCAGAAATACAGGTGATCTCAGGGGGTCGCCCTGCGGTTGTGTTTTACCGCCACTGACGCGGCGGAGCTGTACGATCTTCCCCGCACTCGTATCACCGCGTTACTTACAATACGTAGTTCCGATGTTCCGCGTTCAGCAAGTTAAAAATAACCAGGTTGTTATAATAAAGGCCAATAATCCGGGATTATTTTTCCATCCACCGTGGAACTTTCTGACTGGGTCTCACTGACCTTAACAGTCAACCATTAACCCCTTAACCATTTTTCTGGGCATAAACTGAGCAGCTCGATTTAATTACACGAATAATCTCTGTCATAATTCTACAAAATGTCCCGACTCACGCTGGACTGCTAGGTTACATTCTTGGGCCTTTTTAGCAGAATTTCCCCCGATGCCGCACTGATGCCTTGAGATGCACGTTTGAGGGCTTCGCTCAGTTTGTCGGAAAGTCAGTCCGTTTTTTTTTTTTTAAGCTTTTAAGCGACTTTTGTTTATGTCGACTTTCACTTGAAATATATCATATCCCCCGGATTACTGCTAATGACATTCCACAATGAGAAGGCCCGACGTGAAACAGTGTTTTTCTTTTTCCTTATTTTCCTCCTGGCACTTTGCAAACGTGAGCAAACATTTCAAATACAATTTCAGCTGCAACTTCAGAAAAATGCTCCACTTTGGAGCAGAATGTATTATATCAGCACAATATAAAGTGAAGGATTAATTCAAGTTTGTGGACAACGTTTGACGGCAACCTGTGAACTCGCTCCTGGAAATAAAGAAGGACGATTGTATTTGCTGCTGTTTGTAATGGAAACCGGAACAATCTGGGGAAGAATTTTCTCTCTAAATAATCGTCGATTCCCCGCTGAATATTTTGCACGGTTTAGTAGTAAAGCTAATGTCCATTAAAGCGTCGCTTTGCGCTCCATCAGTGTTTGACACTCGGGGAATTAGTTTGGCTTTTGGGAAACGTACAGGTGACCAAGTGTCCTTCGGACGAAAAGATCCGCAGGAAATTTGGAACCGTTTTTAACTTCTGATTTTTTTAATGCCTTGAGGACAGCGAGCTTCTCCAGGGTTAGCAGTGAGAAGGAGAAGTGAGATTTCGTCCGGTGGGCTGTGAGGTCGTGGAAAATTCAGCTATGGACTCAGCCGTTTAATATATTATTCAGTTTAAACGTGTCAAACACACGGAGGACAGTAAACATGTGCGTGTGTGTGTGTGTGTGTGTGTGTGTGTGTGTGTGTGTCTGTGTGTGTGTCTGTGTGTGTGTGTTGGGGGGTTTGCGCACATGTGCGCTGACAGTCCTGCGGCTGAGGTGCCCTAGATAGAAGCACGAGGTAAAGTGAGATGGGAAAAGTGCCCGGCGGGGAGCGAGAGCCCAGCTCAGGCAGCAGCTGCGACTCGGTCCGGATGCCGTCTACGCTGTGACGCTCAGGTGCTCGCGGTTGGAGAGTCAGTAGAGCGGTGGAGAAGGAGGAGAAGGAGCAGAGGCGCGCAGCTCACCCAGCTCGGTGAAGAACAGGTGCGCTGGGATCCTGCTCAGGCTCTGTGGGGTCCGGCCAGCGGTGGCAGCGACATGCTACTGCTAATTCCTCCCCCGTGTCAGGGTCTGCACCGAGGCCTCCGTCTTACCGCTCCCGTCGCTGCCTCAGCGGAGCAGCGGCATGGCCCTCCCAGCACCCACTCCGGGGGAAAGGAAAAAACAAGAAGAAGAACAAGAGCACAATAAGAGCAAGAGGGCAGAGCGGCCGGGGAGGCTGCTGGGTCTGACCGGATCCCGGGCTGCAACTGGCTCCCTTGCCTCATTCCCCGCTGCATGCGGTATTGATGGAGTTGCTGGGGGGATGCTAACACAGCAAGAATTCTCACACAGCTCCCCCTCCCCTCCCCTCCCCTCCCCTCCCCTCCCACAGTCACTCTCTCACTCTCTCTCTCTCTCTCTCTCTCTCTCTCCCTCTCTCTCCTCCTCCTCCTGGTTTGCCAGCTGAAGCCATTCGCAGACCGGGGGTCGGGGGTCGGGGGTGGGGTCTGCCGTCCCCCAATCCAGGGCTGTGCCCCACACGCACCGCACTGCACTGCGGCCACAGGACACCCGTGCCACCCCCCCCCCGACTCCGATTCTCCTCCATAGCAGTCCCGCGCTGCAGAGTCGGGGCAGGGTGCAGCAAAGCCCCGATGCAGCGCTGGGGGATGGGATTCGGAGGCTGGGGGGTGGGGTGTGGGGGTGCACATGAAGTGGAGCTGCAGAAACTACAGAGGTTTGTGGGTTTTGTGCAGCAGCTGAAAGTCGCTGAGCGGCGTCCGCCTCGCTCACATCTTCTTCAGACGGCTCTCACCTGCAGCCCAGGTAGGACCAGGCAAATCCACCCTGCAGCCCCCGACGGTGGAACAGAAGGCCCACACGGGGTGAGAACATGGAACCTTTCCATCAAACCAAAGCCGGATAACTCAAGGCTTTCCCTTAGTCCCTGGTGTCTCTGCCTGGGTTAAGTCATAAGCAAATGATTGAAGTTCTTAGAAAAAGCGACGCTGGAAAGACCAGCAGCTGGACTGGGATGAATCAAGTGAAAATACCTCAGTGTCAAACGCAAAAAATATAGGTTCTTTATGTAAGTAAAACAGTCGGACAGTCAGAGTTCAGCTGTTAGTCTGCAGCCTGGGACTGAGATGAGGTGATTTACTCCCGTTTGCCGTGTCTCTCAGTACATTGACCGTCATCCAATATGAGGACCTGCTGGTCCATCCCAGTGTTGCTAGGTGAGAAGACCGTACCCTGCGTGATGCCAGTCCAACTTACCGTGATAAATTAACCTGAATCTCAACCCTTTCAGCTGTGGGAGGAAACCAGAGCAGCCAGAGGAAACCCACTCACACAGAGCTGGACTCAAACTGGCTCCTAAACAGCTCAGGTCCTGTGAGATGCCACCATAACTCAGCACATTGACCATAAATCCGCGTGTCATCAATCCCTGCTTGTTCCGTGTGCGGTTGCAGTGGCCAGTTTGGAAGGACATTGCTGGTCCTGGGGGGGGGGGGGGGCCTAGGGCAGACACTCACTTGAGACATGTCTGTGGACTGTGGAAGGAGGAGGAGAACATGGGCCAGGATAGATGAATAATAACTGAATAGCTGTACAGAAGTTATGGAGAAGGTGTTTGTCAGAAAGAATCTGCCTACAGAGCAGTTTTACGCTGATTCCATAACATTAAGTATTGCTAATTTTATTTTTAATTCCTTCTTTAAATGTATAATTTCATACAAAAGATTTATTACCTTGTATTATTTTTGTCTGTATAGATAAGCTGTGTCCCAGAATTAACTTACATAATAATATTAACCCTGCAATTATATAAAGAACTTAATTTTTCTTAATCTGATTTACGTTCTAAAAATGTCCCCTTGGTTCTGTGCAGTCAGGACGTTGTTCATACAGCGTCTTTCATTGCTCATTTTTAATATGTATGAAAAAGGAGTTTGATCAAAAATACTGTTTCAGGCTGTTAAGTCAATGTTAACAAAAATACGTACCCACAGAAAAACAGAGAGCACCTTCAACCCTGACGCTTATTTAAGTATCACAAAAACATAATAGTTCAGCAAAACCAAAGCAAAATTGTGTTTTTAACAAAAATTGCTTTTTTTATAAATCAGTACAGGAAAATATGAACATTTATCATGAAATTTCATTGTATGGCTTTTCACCCCCATGTTCATGAACTGCTTGACCTTGTCGCTAAACACTAGATTAGGAGACAAGGGGACACCAGTCCATCACAAGGTGGCCACACACACACACACACACGCACGCACGCACGCACACACACACAAAATGCTACACACATTACAGACGTGTCTAGACAGTTCCCAGCTAATTTGTCAAGATGAAGACACAATGATGATAAACAGCCCACCTCTCTCATGGCATTTTTTCTTTTCCACTATGATTTCTTTGCTGGCTTACGGCCCCTGGGCGTTATTTATTACACTATATATAGTTGCAATGTTTTTAAAGTCCTGACCCTTCTCGTGGGAAGAAATGCACTAAATTTTCGGTAGGACAAACACAGGAACACGGAAGCTCTTCCTGATCTGCTTCACGGCTCCTTGCCTCGTGCAACAGATGTACTCAATACGACTTGTTCTTCGCCACGTTTATTCTCAAGCTTCTCACCACAGTTTCCCGGTCCATCGTCGTTGTCAACGTTGCGTGTCCAGAGAGGTCAGTTCAGAAACACCACCCAGCCGCCCCCTGTGATGATAATAATAATAATAATAATAATAATAATAATAATAATGTTATGCAGACAGCAGTGGAGGGTTTGGGTGGAGAAGTCGGAGAGACCTGGCGGCAGCTTGACTGGCTCTCAGCTCTTAGTCCTCGAAGGCACAAATCCAGCCAGTTGTGTTGTTGTTTCTGTTTTTTTTTTTTGGTTGACACGACATGGGTTCAAGCATCGGTCAGACCAGACTTTTTACAAACACTTCTGAAAAGCAGTCTGAAGTAGAAGCCCCTCTTTGCCTCGCAGGAGTGGAGTTTCAGGGTGAAGGAAAATGGTTTCGCCGTCAGTCACGGCTGGCCGCAGTAATTCTTACCGTAGTAAGAACACGTATCTCTGCTGGGTCGGTTCTATGTTAACCCCCCTTTTCTGCATCTCATTAATGAAAATATAGTCTCTGTTCAAAATATATCTGCATATCAGAACATATATTTGCATGATGCAGCGGCTGCATCCATGTTCAGATTTTGCACCTTAGAAATTCTCCTGGTTGGCAGCCAGAGGAACTGGGCTGATTCACCAAATCAATGTAAATTAAATTTTGTTTATACATCCCAGGACATTTATCATATTCCACTTATTATATATAATACGCAGAATATAATGTCTGTGTGTGTGTGTGAATTCCAGCTTTCATCCTCTAGGTCTGGGTGGAATGAAGAGCTGCTGCTGCACAGAAATGGACCTGACTGAGGAAAGTGAACATGTAAAATTCGCAGAACCGTGACATGGTTCGTGAATACAACGTGAACCTGTTCGATTTGGTGGCGGAACAACCGGTCACACGTTTTTACTGATGTCTTACACACATCCGCGTGTGGAGACTGTGGGTGAGACGTGTCCTCCCACATTTTAACCCTAATAAGCCTAATAATAATAATAATAATAATAATAATAATAATAATAATAATAATAGTCTAATAAGCCTAAGCAAATAAGCTGTATTCAGTGAAGGCCTGACTGACCTCTACTTGGCCAATAAGACTGTATGTTTGTCAATAACAAAAATGTCCTCTGTTGTTGCTGAATGTACCAAAGTGTCCTGCCCCCCCCCCCCCCCCCCCCCCCCCCCCCCCCCCCCCCCCCCCCCCCCCCCCCCCCCCCCCCCCCCCCCCCCCCCCCCCCCNCCCCCCCCCCCCCCCCCCCCCCCCGGAGAGGTGAGAAGGAGCTCCTACCTTTTTCGATTGTTTCTCGCTACCTGTCGGACGCCAACGGCCAGCCTGCCAATTGCAAACCCCAAATTATTTTGGGTGGACAACTGAGCTAAAACAGCCAAAAACGCTGAAGGTTATATAAACATGAGCGGAGAGCGTTTCTTATTTTCGGTGACGGTCGGCGTAATCTTCCTTGAGGCTCGGCCGCGGCCCAACACTAAAAACAAAATGGTGTAATAACCACCTGCAGACCCAGAGAGAACTTGGACGCCTGTTTATTTTTTCATGTCTCGTTCTTGTTTGCTTTCAGCAGGGAGCCTGCAGACCCAAGTGATAAAATCTTGTGGTTGTTCCCAAAGCAAAATAAACACAACATCCAGCATGATGAAGCTGCCAGAAAAGTCAGTCACAGAGATCAACGGAGTAACTGCATTCATGGACAGAAAAAAAACGCGGACAAAGAATGGAATTTGGTAAACATTCGAAATTAGAGGCCAAATGAGCCTGAAAAATTTTATTTCAGCAATTTTTGATCATTCAGTCCAACGGAAGCAAACGAAGGTCTATGAACGGCACAGATTTTAGTGAAAACCAGTGATTTAGCAAACGTGTGAAATCTCAGCTGACCCTCTGGACTCATCTCCAGGAGCGAATGAATGTTGGATCACAGCGCTAAGCTGAACGAAACATCATAAATAATTTGAAGGTGGCTGATATCCAAAGACCTGTGGAACCATCTAGGGGTGGAAATACCAGTTGAAATAAGTAGGTTTTCATAAAAGGCCAAAAGTCCGAATATTGGCACTTTTTTCGAACCCACCATATGAACTACAGCAAACGTGTGTTTTCTGATGCTTGTCACTCAGATGTGGTGAGGGGACCATGTTGCTGATCTCAACTGCACTTTACAGCTAAAAAAACAAACCCTCTTTAATTCTCTCTAAACATCCATCTGGAAGCTGCATCGGATCTGCACACAGTAAACCTGCCACCGAGCACCTGGCAGCTTTTTGAAGGAACTCGCTGGGTTTTGTAAAGAACGGGAGGAAATTGAGGTTATATTTGCTGACACATCGCCACTAAAGGGTAAATGCAATGTGAGGAGACCCTCCACTCTCAGCCCTGGGGAAGAACCAGGGGCTCATTGTGATGTTTAAAGCACCGGTCAGATACAGTATGAGTCTGAAACAGTTAAAAACTGCAGGTTTAGGACACAAGCTGAATGTAAAAAGGTTTCTGCAACTTGCTGCTCACACTCTCAACCAGACTTTAGCTTGGAGAACGTTGTGCTGCAAACGTCCGCAAAGTAGCTTGAACAAACCTGGTGCACATAGAGTGAATGAGGAATTTATAAGGTATTTTACAAATGGTCCATATTTGAACTACTCAGCTGAGCAGCTGGATATATGTATATATGGTTTGAGGGTTAGGTTGGGGCATTTTTACTGGTCCTCCGATTGTGATCATCTGGACTCAGACCCATGTTTGTCATTCCTGGGATCTGATGCAGCTGTTTCTCCAGCATAGGGGTCACAACCCCAAGTGATCCCATCACCAGTGAGACCGCCTTGGTTTTCACCTTCCGCATTCTCTCCAGTTCCTCTCTCAGTCCCTGCTGTTTCTCCTGCTTCTCATATTCCTTGTTCCTGATGTTTAGTTTAGTTTTTTTTATATATATATATATATATATATGTGTGTGTGTGTGTGTGTAGTTCGCAGTCAGTCACGTTGAAGAAGTTGTGGAACATTTGAAGCCACACATCACTGAGGGTTGGACTGGCATCCACCCAGAAGTTCTTCAACATGTTCAAACTGGAATCTATTCCTATTAAAATGTGTTACGTTTTGTATATTTTCTTTGTACCAGACCCCCGCTGTACAGAGGGTGAGTTTGCGTCAGAAGCCTGATTTGGCAACATCACCTGAGCCTGTCTGGTGTAAGAGGACAATGAGGGAGTTGAGCCGAAATGACCAATATGAACATCTGACAGTGTCTTCCAAGCAGAATAAGGTGAATCTGAACGCTGGATCTTTAAACGGCGAAGACTTGTGACAAAGTTAGTCGTTCTTCACTCCCTCGTACCGCCACCACCCTCCCTGCCAGGCGGCGCTTCTGGAGATCCATGCGCTGGGGCAGCTGGTGTGCAGGGAAATGCTCCCCCCCAGGTCATCTGCATACCTTGGGGCAGCACTTCATGCCCAGTTAGAAAGAGCGGTGTTTCTTGTTTTTAAGATGGCAGTGGCCTAGATGAAATGTGCACACGTCAAGGCCTAACGTCCCCGTTCACCGGCCTCCACCAAAGCCGTGCCAACTGGAAGAATGACGCCAGATTCCTGCAGAACAGTTCCAGACCTTTGCTGACTCTGGGCCACACTGAGCCCTTTTTGTCGCAGCCGAGTGACATTTCAGCTGCTTCGCCACAAAAACGCTGTTTCTGTAGGTGTTTGTGACAGTTCAAGGTTTTTATTTTTTTCCAGAAACAAACCCTTTAGAATTCACAAAAAGTCCATAGAGAGATGAAATCAGACTGGCATGTAAGTACCTTACCGGAGTACTCCAGCCTTTCTATTTTTCCTTCCTTTTTCTTTTTGCCCCCAGGCGAGAGCCAAAAGTTGGATCAATCCGAGCTTGTTTGAGTTTACAGTTCACTAAGAGTAACTCACATAGCTGAAAAACGTTCAAATAAAAACAACCAAACTGCAAAATATATTATGCATTTATTAGAAAAGTAGATTTTTAAAATGTATTTATTATTTCTCTGTATCGGAGTGTTTGGAAGCATTAAGTGCGTTAAATGTGACGACTACTGACCTCTCCTGGTGATGTGCAGGACTGCAGGGCGTGAACCGCCCAGCCTGAGGGAGGTCGAGGTGGGAGGCAGAAACGGCTGAATCATCTCCCTCCTACCCCTCAGCTTCATTTCAATGTGATTTCAGAAAATGTCAAACAAAAGCAACGCCATGTTACTACAATACAGATTATATAATAACACGGGGGACGTGTGCAGTTGTGGCTTATTTGACATCTGCAGTGAGTAATAACACTGGTGTCACTTATGCAGACAAACACTGGCTTTGAAATATAAATACAGATATAATTCGGCATCTAGACGCGCGTGGATCTGGCAGCAGGCAGAGTGGCACTAACCGAGGAACCTTTTGGTGGTGGTTTGGTCTAAAGGAAAAGAGTCCAGAAGGGATTTCTTTGTTCCTAACTGATATGCACATAGAAATGGACAAACCTTGATTCTTGGTTCAAAAGTATTTATTTTTCTTTTCTTTAACCATCTATTGGTACACCAGAAGTCAAACACCTCCTATAAGAAACACATCCCTGTAAGAAGCTGCGAGAAACAGCATTAAGATCCAGGCACATTTATCATTTCTACATTTCTATCGTGTGCCAACACCTGCATTAAGAGCTCGGTCTGCTGGAGGGTTTTCATCGGTGCGGTGAAGAAGAGGAATTATAAGCGGCAAACAGCCGCCCCCGGTTCTCCTCACTCCTCTCCTCTCCGCAGCGACAGGCCACAGCATCTCGGCCTGGATTTGATTCCTCCAGCTGCGATAACTGATTAAACCAAGTGCAGAGCTTAACTAAGCCCAGCTTGGCTCTGCTGGGCTCGGCTTGTTTCAGAGGAGCAAATAAAGTCTTCCAGCTCACCATTGTAATGCACCTGAAATCCAATACTTTGCCAAAAATGTCAAATTAATTCAGATTCTGAAGCTGGAGTCCGGTGTGTAATTAAATAGACAGATTCTTTGTTTTTGAACCGATGTGAGAATAACTTAAAAAGGAAGCTGCAGTCACCCTAATGAATGTCATCATTTCACAGAACGTAAAGATTGCGGGGTCTATTCACATAATTCATGGTGTTTTTCAAAGCATCTTACGCATTTCATTCACTCAATAAAGTGTGAGGACGTTGCAGACATTCACGATGTTCACATTAGTGGGAGGAACAATAGCAGCTCCAGTTATTTATTACTTGGCAGTTAAATTACATCATTTGCAGAAGTGGTACACAGTATCCCAGTGGTGCTGTATACAACTGGGACCCCCACGTAAGACCGGGTGCTAAAAAACACGGCCAGCAGCGCACAGGCATCAGGTTACACCAGGAAAGAGAACCAGTTTAATGCTCACAGACGGTGGGATGTTAAAGTTTCTTTTCAGAAAACATATGGAGGCGTTTGAAGGAAAACGGCTCCTGGCGTCCCTCAGGCCTCCTCTGAAGGTGGACGGCACCACTCAGCCAGTTGGATAACATACAGTATGAACTGTTTTTTCAGCCGCTTTCACTCTTTGATTTAACAGTGTTCACAACTTTTCTGCCTCAGCATCTCAGCCGCGGTTCCAAAACTTGACAAAAAGCCACTTTTTATCCCCTGCGAGGTGAGTTCCGGCAGAGCTGAAAAGTCACAGTTCCTCTGCGCAACTTTGCCAAACAGCCTCAGACTCACTGCTCTTCCTAAGACAGACATACAGCCATCGACTGCATTTTGGTGAAACGAGGACACAGAAATACGGCTTTAAAATGTCCGGAATCGTACAAATACACCGGTCGTGAGAGCAGCCAGTATCCTCCTGGCTGGCCGTCTCTATCAAAATTACCGCTTCAATTTCGGCTCCACAGTTTTGGAATTTTTCTTCCCCGTAACAATCTAAACTGACAAAATTCTTCATTTCACTGCTCTCAG
The DNA here is from genome assembly GCA_900497675.1 of Arapaima gigas. NCBI lineage: Eukaryota > Metazoa > Chordata > Actinopteri > Osteoglossiformes > Osteoglossidae > Arapaima > Arapaima gigas. The sequence continues at coordinate 82,633 of UFQX01001045.1, forward strand.
GAAGATGAAAGATGTAAGGAAGGAGCCTTGGAGAAGAAATGAGAGCTGAATGTGCTTTGAACAAAGAAATTGAAAAAGAAATTGATCTCCTGGCTTCTCCTTCTGTTTCTCACTGTGCCGCTTCAGCTTTGCAGAAAGATTTGGTTTTAAAAAAAAAGAAAGAAAAAAACAAACGACTCTATAAGACTTCTGTCTTTAGGTACTGCTGTGTTCTTGGCGTCTCCTGGGCTCTGGGAGGGCTTGGGGCTTCTCTGTAGTCCCCCATGCAGACAGACACAAAAAAGAACGAGCCCCCGATGAGAAGGATCAAACCTGAGAACCACCCAGAGAAGAGCGCCTCTCCAAACTCCCAGCGGGGCACGACGTCGGGGACACTGTCATCCCAGAACTCCACCACGGTCACGTATGCCACCAGCGAGACAGGCAGCAGCGTGGCAACGCCAGACACCCAGGAGAGGACGCCGCCGAGGATGAGCAGGCACCTCTTGAGCCGTGCGCGGCCCGGGCCCAGCTCCACGCCGTCCAAGCCGAAGAAGGCGACGGCGACGGCCAGCAAGCCCGTCGCAATGGAGATGCACATGAGCACGCGGGACACCAGCACGTCAGCTGGCAGCGCCAGCAGCGACTCAAAGGCCTTGCACTGCACTCCAACCTCCTCAGTGAAGATGCACGTGTGCCACAGGCCCTCATACCAGTTCTCCATCTCGTTCAGCTCCGTGTTGAGGGTCTTCCACAGGGGCAGGAAAGTGGTCACCAAGGTGGTGACCAGGCCACCAAAGGAGACGAAAAGGGCAAGTCGCTGCATTACTCTGGTGGTCAGCAGCACCATCCTCTCACGTTCTCTCTGTTCTCTCCCCAACTCCTCGTCCTTCCCGCACAGCCCAGTTGAGCCAAACAGGGTCTCTTCCTACAGCACCGTCTCTCACCCAGCCTCAGCCTCGCCTTAATAAACCCACCTGAGAAACGGCAGAACGGTCTGGCGGGGCCTCCTGCGTTACAACAAATGCCCTGTTTTGTCGCTGTGATCGATATCGTCTTTGGGAACAATGAGCCCTGTTTAAGATGAAACCAGATAGTTTTAGGTGGGGGAGGAACGGGGGGTTCAGGTTCTGCTTCTCTCACGAGGACCTCCCAGCTGGGGAAACATGAGCACGTCGAGCATGAGGGACCAAATGAAAATCGGCGGTGAAAGGAGGACTCAGATAAAGGCTCTCGAGCAGCAGCAGGGGCAGCACTTGGGCTGCAAACCCCACGGCGGTTTTGCTGATACAGCATCTCTCCACGGCGGCACTCAGCGACGGTCCGAGAAGCTATTTATTTAGCTTCATCTCATTTACGTCCCACAAGTTATTTGATTCATAAGCTGTATTTATAAAACACGTTTATGTCGACTTCTGGCTGCTTTTCCAGACGACCTTGTACTTAAAGTGCTATTCTGAAGGGCAAACTCACGTGATCTTATCTGGAAAATATCTCCTGGAAACCAAAGCTGCTGAAAGAGGCTGACCGAGGGGGGCCGACCTGCGTGACCCGTGTCACCCGCCTCCTCACATCCAAGTCTCTGCATCATGGGGACAATCCAGTCCATTGTGCTTAACTGTGTGCTTAAGAGGGTCATATTTTTAAAAGTCTTGACTTTCAAAGCAACGACAAGTTTGTTTGTTGTTACTGTGAAGGAGCATCTTGTGACACGTCCTGTAAGTGTATATACTCAATATAACAATGTATATATTTTTACAGGTGCGTCTAAATCTGGTGGATATAAATTGCTGTAGCATTTCAATTTCATGGAATAACTTTTTACGGAGGTGAAGGACAGACCGTTTCCTTCAATTCTGTCCGTCCGTCTGCTTGTCCTGGTTGGGGTTGCAGTGGTCCGGAGGCCATCCTGGGACACCTCGGATGGTGCGGCAGTCTATAGCAGGAGGGTCCCCCCCCACACACACACACACACACACACACACACACACACTTTACAGTGAAAAGTTCATCTGACCCTCCCGTGTTCAGACTGTGGGAGGACATGCAGACTCCACACAGACCGAGCAGGATTCAAACTCCCATGTGCTGAGAGGCACCATTGCTCCTCACCGTCTTTTACCGACAGATTCGAACTCGGACCAAAAACAAAGCTCCTGGATGAAGAGCTGCGCAGACGCTCTCTGAGGCTACAGAGCTTCGTTCGGCTCGACATTTTCAGTATTTAGTACTTAGTACAAAGTACTCTGACATAAATACACGTGAGGGGGAAAAACGGTAAACCCGTTGCTGGAAATGCAACTAATTGAATAGGGAAATTAAATATCACGCAGGTCTCCGGGTTGCCAGTTCAAAGCCCACTGCAGGCAGGTGAAAAAAAACACTGCCCACCTTCAGCAGATCTGACAATAAGAGCTCAGAAAACTTGTTGGTTCCACACTGAAGATCCTCACTTTCTCCTCCTGAGCCATTTGACCAGATGGGTTCACGTGCATCAAGGCTGCAGCGAGAGGCACTTCGGAGAAAAGTGTTTGTTAAAACGAATGTGTCATTTTCCTGCTTGCGAACACAAAGGGCAGGTAACTGGACAGACCAGCAGCAGTTCACGGCAACACAAACCTTCGTAAGAGAACGAATATGAAGCTAAATAAAACTTTTTTTTTTTTTTTTTTTAAACTCGATGAGACGACATCAGGCCTTTGCGAGGCCACGTCCAACCAAGCCTCAGGAACTGCTCTTTCTGTCCTATCTGTGGGGCCGGACCCTTAAATTCCACCCTGCTGACTGTTCCTGACTGAGGGAGAGGGCAGCGCGAAGAAAGCCGCCGGGTCCAGTTGCAGACCCTGGCAGCGGGGCTGGAGTGTCTCTAAAGGAGAATGAGACGCATTGTGCAGGAACTTAATGCCTAATCTTCATTCCCATGCTTGTATTTCAGGTCACCCTGAGGTGAGGCGAGGAAGCAGGAGGAGGTGATGCCGAGATGAGGACCGCAGAGACCCCCCAGTGAAACAGCTACGAAGCGTCACGCTGGGCCCTCCTCCGTGCAACGTGCACCTGCAGGTACTGCATCTGTATCTGCTTCACACACAGGCCTTTATCACACATCTCTATATCTCAGCAGGTTCATTACATCATTGCATCAGGTATGTGATGTGGCCGCAGATAAACGTGGAAGGAATGTTCTCCCTGGAGAACCTATCGCGCACACACACAATCGCAACCTATTCTGAGCACCGTGCAGAAAAACCCGGGATGGCGACTGCGGTTGGCGTAAAGACAACTGTGACACTGACGTTTATTCTGGGAAGGTGACGGGATCCAAGTTCACGGTAATAACGTTCACTCAGCCCCTTTGATTTGTCCCCGCTCTCTACCCCGGCTGTTTCTGGTGACGTTATGGAACATCAGTTGATCCTTCTTATGCAGGTAGAAAAGTTACACAGATTACATTCTAATATTGGGGGGAACTAATGTTGTTAAATCCCCCTGTCACCGTACTTTTGTAGTGAAGGCACCAAAAAGATTACTAAAATCCATACAAATTTTAATGTCAATCACCTCCCTGCGCAACAGCTTTGTGGGGGGTTTTTCTCAAACGCGTTGCCTGCATGAGGCGGCAAGACCATCCCTGGAGTTTCTTGCTACGCAGTTTCTGTGATCCAGCTCTGTGTTGTAATTAAAAAAGAAACCTGCATCAACACAGTTTATTACAGCAAAACACACAGGACGGTTCAGCCACAGATCAGTTAATATGGTTATTTTAAACCACACTCACAATCAGGTATAAGCTACTTTAACACTGAATGGATATTTCAGCCACTTGTGTGAATATTTCATTACCCGCATCCGCTGAGACAAAATGACCCATAAGGCAAATAAAATCATTTTTACAGCTGCAATAGAGTATTTGCACAATATGTACAAGCAACATGTTGACTTAAATGGCCAAACTAACGTCAAAGATACTCAATAAAAGATTAAGAAAATAGGAATGTATGACATTCATTCTGTGTTTTCCCATCATTATTCACCATTTCTGTTTCTTGCTCAAAATTCCTCTAAATAAGTGTTAAAAAATATGATTTCATGAGAAAATCTGGCAACAACAAACCCCCCCAAAAAAAATTTGCAGCATAATTATTTCACAAACCGCAAGTTGCTCAAAAATAAAGTTAATCTGCTAAATTATTTGGTTTCATATGAAAGCACAATGGCTGACGCGAAAAGAAACGGGATGTTGGAATTCGCTGAGGGACGTGAGAGGGAAAGGGGTGGTGCGCAAGCGGCTGAGAGAGCTGCTATATGTCGGAGCCCATCTCTGCGCACTGTTTGTCTGATATGTGAGTGGCTAGAGACTCGATGATATCCAGCAGCAGGTGCTGGCTGAGGGACCGCAGGTTGGGAAGCTTGGACACCTTTAGGGGGAGGAAGGCAAAAAATAAACAAACAAACAAATAAATAAAACTATGAACACACAGCTCTTTGGGGATTGAAAGACAAATGATGAAAGAGCAAAGCAAACATCAAAAGCTCAAAGCCACACGTAAAAGATAAAGCTAAACTGCCCAGTGCAACGTCAACATACTGTACAGCTTTAGGCAGCACAGACCTTTAAAACTTAAATGAAAAATAACTCGGCTGTCCTTGATGATGGGCCTGGTAAGCGTACAGCCATTTAAATCGTCCTTTTGCACTGTCCTGCGGCAGAACTTTAAGCTTCCGGGTCATTTTAGCACTATTCGCCATACGTCCACAGTCGAGAGCGCCTAGCTCAGCCCCCGTGACAACGCGGCCATCAGCAGAGGCGTTCAGCCCTGGCGCAGGGGCCAGCAGACCGCCAGAGCCCCGCACACCAGGCCACCCACCTTGATAAACTGATGCACAATGATGTGCAGGCAGTGCTTCTTCATGTCCAGGGCCTGCGTCTTGTCGGCCGCCTCCAGGATCTGGAACGGGTCAAAACAGGGGGTCAGTTTGGGCCACGCTAAGGAGCATGTCGTCCTGCTTAGAACAACTTATCCTATAAAGTATTTCGTCCCGCATCGTCACGGCACTCTCTTCCGATGTCAGGTTGACAGCTAGATCGTGAGGCGCGACTTCGCCTTCTTGGCACGCAACCATTTGCGCAGGTAGTGCTGCAAGCCGACTACAACACGGCGCTCGAACGACCATGTCGTTTTCACGCCGTATTTGCCAATGTCGCCTTCGCAGCTGCGCTCAGTACCTCCCAGCAACAGGGGCCTCTGCAGGCGGTGCAGCTCGCACACATTTTATTTTACAGGCATAAAATAAAAAAAATAATAATAATAAAAAAAATCATTCACTTTCTGCAAAAAAGCAACTAAAACTTGATGTTCTTCACTGTACATTGAGAAAGTTAAAAAAAATTATACATTTTTAAATATGTTAGGCTTCTTTATTTTTTCATTGTGGTTTTTAATGCATAAATCATTATTTCAATATTTATTACGAATTATTTAATCTATGCTAAATAACCATATATTGCCATTTCCCTGCTGTTTAAAACAACACGTGACAGGAGTGTGTGAGGTTAGCAGAAAAGTGGGTTTACTGGCAGTGTTTCTGCTTCCCAATCCTGACATTAATCAAGCAGTGACTTGTACTAGTTGTCTCACCTTCACGTTTAAAAACACCACTTTACAGGTGAATACGAAGCGTCTCACAGTACAGCGGCTGTTTTTAGCTGGATAGTTATTGTCTACTGCTTGGCACTTAAAGACTAAACTAGGCTCACTGAGCAGAGAACAGGGAAAGAGATGCAGCGAGTGGGTGCAATGAGGAGCTGCGCCCAAATGCAGAAGTAAAGTGATGCACCTGTAAAACATTCTCCACTGTAACATTCATCTCTAGGTTTTGCTTGCAATAGGCTTGAAGCCTGTTGTTTGAAAAACCGTAGTAGTATGGAGCTGCAAACAAGTATCTGGACAGGAGTGAAGGAATAAATACACACAGCTGGACTTTCACCACACACACACACACACACACACACACACACACACACACACAATTACTGAAGGAGTTTGATTTTTCTCCACACTATTGAGTACTGCAACCCTTGTTGAGGTGTCAGGATACAGCGAGTCTTCAGGAGGCATGTTCACATCTCCATAATAGATGTAACGCAGCATGGACTCGAAGGCTTGCTGGCTGGGCACCATCTCCCCAATGGAGATGTTCACCTGGCCGTCCTCAGGCATGAACGAACGGAACATGGCCTCAAAATAGCTGCACGGAGGAGAGAACATGCACAAGATGGCAAGGAAAGTAAAGAGCAATAACAATGACACAAGGGTGTCGGCAAGGTGAAAAATTACCTGGAGCGGGCAGCTAGGATGGCTTTGTGGGCAGGCCGTGGGTGTCCATCTAACAGCAGGGTGATGTCACAGAACTCCAGCCCTGCCCCTTCCAGGTAAGCTTTCATATCTTGTACCAGGGATGTTCCTGCAGGAGAAGACAAGGAAGCCAGAGCAGTTGTAAAAGTGTACGCATTTATTAGTTTAAATGTGTGCTTTTCTGCAAGGTTGTACAGTCACAGAACAGCACAAGTGAAGCGCTGTGGAAAGGTGGAGTGGGGGGAGGGGGTTGTGAGTGGTGGAAATACCAATATCGACAGGCTGGTCTGAGTAGACCCGAGGGAGCGGATGCTGCTTTCGCCGGACTATTTCCACGATCAGTGGAGTAGAGAGGTGCTCAAACTCCTTGGTCATTATCACTTGGTTGAAGTGCGTTTCTTTCACCACAAAGTTCAGACAGTGTTCCTGGGGAATATAGAAAACCCAGTCAGTCAGCGGCACCAACAGAAAAGTGTGTGTGTGTGTGTGTGTGTGTGTGTGTGTACGTACAAAAGGCGCATACCTTGAGCTGGTCCAGCTGCAGCTTGTTGGCATTTTCACACACACTCAGAACATTCTGCAGGTCCACTGATGCCTCTATGTACTGTACACACAGCTGTTCCAGGCGTGACAGCTTGAAGCTCAGAGCCAGTTTATATACGTCCATAATGAGGAGCACATCCTGCACATGACCTACAGCAAGACATAAGTTAAAAAAAAAAAAAAAAAAAACACTTACATTAACATTAAACATTCACTTTTCTGATTTTAATTTCTACATTTTTATGAGGCATAACAATTAACAGCATGCCAGGTGAATGAAAATATTTCCATCTTTCCTAAGCTGAAGTAGGACATGATGAAACCACCCGAAATCCCTCTTATGCATTACTATATGAGACTGAACACGTAGCATCAGCCGAGGAGAAATCGCAGGTGGACATCACTGCCAGCCAGCAACCCAGTCTCGCGTCGCTGAACACGGTAACTGCACGTCTTTAGGAGGACAGCCTCACATGTCAAGACAGCATGTGGCGCTGCAGCTGCAAGCAGGACCCACCTTTCCGTGGGTACTGGATCTTGTCTGTGTACAGGAACTGCATGAGCACCTCAAAGGGCTGGGCCTCCGCCTCTCGGATGCTGACCTCCAGCAGGGGCTGTGAGCCACACCTTGGTGGCCTGGAAGCCCCCGAGCCCTCCTTCTGGGCACCTGAGAGCACCTCTTCAGGCTCCTCAGCACCATCCGCTTTACACTTCTGAAGAGAGGAAGAAGACTAAGCATCACAACCGACAGATGCATCGACATCTCTGAATTAGTGGCGTTCTTTAAAGGCGCCGCAGTGACCTGTTTCTGCCTTTCCCGGGCCTGTAAGATCTTCTTCCTCAGCCAGCGGCAGCGCGCTGTCACTATGGCAATGTGGCCCAGCACTCGCTCCTGACTCTGCATGACACGGAATGAAAAACACTTCAGAGCAAGAACAACCGTCGTCTTGAGCAACGTTCACTCATCTTCCCCCCCCGTTGCCATAGCCTCGAGCTTTTTTTTCCCCTTCTGGAGACATCCGGAGACCATATTAAAGCTGAGAAGAACATTAGCATACTTCACTTACATAAATGCCCATGAGATAGAAATGACTGATAATTTCATTACTTGCTGAGCAAAGAAACTATGCATTTCTCTCAAAACACAGTGAATTCATCCACAGTCGAAGTAACAGCACTGAACATTGTCTTTATTATGCCAGCAAAGATTTTAAATGTAAACGCTATGAAATGATTTGCCACAGGACATTAGCGTAAGCCTTTTGAACCTGCCCTCAGCTCTCTGGCCCATAAACAACGTAAGAACTGAGAGAGATGGTTACATTAGTTACACAAAAGAGGTGACTTTTCTATAATGTGCTAGTGCTAGTGCCTCATAAGCAGAACTAAACTCTGCAGATACTCAGAGCAACGCTGCCATATCTCTGCTCTATAGCATTACACAGACATGATAATCCTTAAACTCACCTCCCCCAGAATAAATTCAACATCACAGAACTGGCGGTTCTCCCAAAGTTTGCCGTAGTCTTCATGTAGGGTACATTTGGGATAACAGGAGAACTACAGAGGAAACACGGACTGTTTTAACGCACTTTACACAAAATTACTTCACGTACATACAAGCAATATTTTTTATACCTAACGCAGTGGCTACAATAAACTAGATTATAGATTAAGATACGCAACTTTGACTGAAGTATATTAGTGACAATCAACCGTGCATCTAAACACCAGGACTCACCTGGAACCTGTACATCTCCCCACTGCGCACATTATTGTCAACAGTACCGCCGAAAATGTACATGGCATCATGGATCACCGCAGCTGCATGGAAGAGACGTCCACTGGGCATCTGAGGAGAAAAGGTGGAAGAACAGAGCTGCATAAACATGAGGATACTGTTTCACTTCAGCATCGTGACACAGAAAGCAAGGCATAGAGAGCATTAAGGTGTAACTTTCTTTTGTGCCCAGGAGGGGCAGGCAGCGTCTGGTACTTGGATGCTGAGTTTTATTTTGCCCCCCATTTCTTCAAGCTGGGCCCCCCCAACCTCTCTTCGACTACCATTATGTTTGTCTCTTGGTTTTCTTGCATCGCTAGCCCTCAGTTGTTCAGCTCTCTGCACCCCTCTGTTGAGAAGAACAAGCAAATTGAAAGGGAGATTCATCACAAAGGCGGCTATGATCCCCAGACATTTTGTCTCCATCATTATATCCGTCTTGCTTTCAAGTTTATATCCCTTCTGGGTTACTAGACTGACATGCTGCCCAGTAAAACAGTGGTTTTCGAACCTGGACCTGGTTGGTTGCTTCTGTTACAACTGAGCTGTATTTTGCTTTACTTATCTGCTACCTGAATCCACCTTACATTTAAAACAAAAATTAACTGAATACTTCTAAAAAGGAAGCCATTATTAATTTGCTTTTAGCTGACACCTTTTTTCTAAGGCAAACTTACAACTTTATCTCAATTCTAATTTTAAAAAAAAAATTATAATATGGAGAAATAATAGTCAAAAGACCAAAAAATGTGTTTGTCAAACTGAGCAATCAATTTTAAGCTGAAGGCGGTTTCATATTAAAGCTTTTTACTGGTGAAAAAAATAAGTTTGACAACTTTCAGAAACACTACAGTACATGAAAAATTTTTACTGCTACAAGCAGTCTTAGACAGGTTTGCTGGATCAACACAAATGTGATTCCACACCACTGGTAGGAGTGGAGACCCAGGGACCACATTTGGGCAAATTTAATTCTTCACTCAGTTCACTCTGTCACCATCTAAATCATGGTAAATTGAGAAACAAATCTGCCCGCAAAAGGGTCTGCCAGGACCAGGGGTTTAAATATTAAATATAAAAGCACTCCATAGCAATTATTTGCAAAGTACACAATACAAAGTGTGAAGCAAAATTTAAAATTCTACCTGTCTTTTATACTTTCATGTTCACACTAGTTCTGAGCATAAAAAGAATCAGCAGAGATATTTTTAAACTTTGAAAAGAAAGTACAAATTTCATGATTTTTCCATAAAAAGACAAGGGTATTCATTTATGGAACATTTATTTTTGCAGGAGTTTAGTTGCATTTTTAAGTTGTTTAGCAATTGGTGTCACACTCGAGACAAAAATAATTCTATAGGCGTTCGTTATGTATTATAAATATTCACCACTGCATCAGTTTCACCAAGGTCTAGCTGATATTTTTGAAAAGATTTTCTTTTACCTTAAAATCTATAAATTTTTATAAATTATACAATTTTACAATTTCTATAAATTAAAATCTATACACATAGTACAAAAATAACTTATTTGAATCATCAATTGGTAAAAAAAACTGGAGTGTCTCACTGATGAGATTAACAACTGCAACACAACTAAAACTAGACACTTGTTAAATGTACATTTTTCTCATTCTACTAAGAGTTCCCGAGAAGTTTAAAAATAAATAAATAATATATTAAGTCTAGACAGTTAATAAGAACTATCCAACACATCTCCCTGCACAATAATTTAGTAGGTATGTCAGCAAAATAATGTTTTTCCATTTTATCATCTTGTACCCATCACCTGCACTTCTGCTGCAGTGTGTAAGCTTGCTGTATCTCTGTGCCCTGGGCTCAGCCAACACTGGAGCACCTCTACCCACCGCACCAGCTCTTGGCAAATACCTCACTGTCTTGGCTGGGTTGGATGACCTCCCACGTCTGTGAGTCCACGTCATAGCAGTGTAGCTCATTGGGCAGGGTGTTGTCAGCTGCTCCACCAAAAACATACAGGTGTCGGTCGAAGGCCACCATGGTGTGTCCGTAACGCCTCTGTGGGGGGGCCGGCGAGCCTCGCAGCAAGTGCTCTGTAGGGATGCGCGTCCACCTGACAAGAAGACAAGATCACAAAGATCTTCTAGCAGCAGGCAGTATAGCAGTCAGACAGAAAAATGCACCCCTCTCCGTTTAAGCACATTTCTTGCTTTTACTGCTTGCTTACATGTTGCCCTTAAATTCAAACTGGAACAGGTTATTTGTGATCTTGGCACCACTCTGGCCCGAGAACACAAACATCTTGTCCCGGCACACAGCCACAGGGAAGTTGCAGCAGGAGGGTGGGATTTCTCCACTCTGTTCGATCTGGAGAGGGGGAGACAAGACAGGTACCGGCAGAGTGATGCTATTTTTCGTATGTATTAAGCAGATTCCTTTGCCCAAAACAACTTACAATTTCAGTTTCAGCACAAGTTAAGATGTACTGTACTTGGAGGAGCCAAACAACTATAAGGATAATATTTTAACAACTAATTGTGTCACTCTATTTAATGGGGTTAAATATTCCAAAAAATCCATGCTTTGCTATACAGCGTAGACAAGCATTTAAGTTTACACAATTACACATCTAAAAAAGCACCAAAAGAATTCGGAGGCACCTCTTCCCAGCACGCCTGCTCTCGGTCTTGAAGGTTTATGGTCCACATATCATTCAGCCTAAAATGCAGAAAATAAATAACCCTTTGCACCTCTTTTTAGAGGAGGAAAAAAACATAGTAAAATTATATTATTCAAACTCTATCTGTGTCTTTATTCATTTATGGCCATATTACCTGGCATTTCCATCATATCCAGCAAAAATCCAGAGCTTATCGCTGTAAACCGTGGCTCCATGTGCAGATCGGGCCACTGGTAGCCTACAAAAAAGGCCAAAAACCATTCAGGCAAACAGTAGCAGAGAACAACCACCAAGATTATTGATACTGTATTTCTACATGAACAACAGAACAAAAAGTGTATTTACAGGAAGTTTAGGAATATCACATAAGCCTGTATATACAAGTTTGTACACTTTTCAAAATCTTGTCTTTTTCCTCCTAATATCCAAACGTACAAAAAGTAAATCTTTTGTGTAAAATATTACATTCATTAATACTATAATGATCACTATTATGTTCTCCTAGCAAATGTTTCAGGTTAACATGAATTCGGTTGACCATATTACCTGCCTTCCACTTTCCATTCTGTCCACTGTCCAGTGGCAAATTTGTATTCAAAGAGATCGTTCTTATTTTTCAAGTTTGAGTTTGAGTAGATGTCTCCAGTGTAGCCACCTAAAAATTTGACAATTTTTAGCTTGAATCAAAATAAAACAAAGGTGGGGCGATGAGCACATTCGTCTGTTCGTTCAATAGGGCAGTGAGCACATACCAAACACAAACATGCTGCTTCCGTACACCACCGCAGAGTGATGGTACCTTGGGGCAGGCGGGGTGCCTGTTGTGAAAGCCCTGTGAAAAACATCAGAAAGCATCAGCAATTCCACGGCTCACTAGAAAACCACGGCAGCAGGTTGTACATCCGGGTAAGAAGAACATACTTTTAACATAAATGCTGCCGAAGGTCTTGTTCCCGTCAACTGCAGTAGAACCCTTGGGAAGGTGCTTAGCCCACATTTCTCCATTAAAAATAATCCTTATCTGGGTATAAAGGGCCCAAATACTGACATCCGCTTTAGGGAGGGGAAAAAAAACAGGTAATCCACGACTTAGCAAAAGTGACGAAACGAAGTTTCTCTTATTGTGTCTCACCTGCACCAGGAGCAGTCTTTGACGTCAAACCTCAGCAAATCATTCAGCATGTTTTTCCTGCAGGAAACACCCCAATTTAGTTTTCATTTCAACTTACACATTTCATGCGGTATAAACCAAAGGAGGAGCACATACCCATTGTCTCCTCCAAAGACGTAAATAGCATCCCTGTAGGCCACCACGGTGTGTTTACTGCGCCTGCAGCAGCAAGCAGAGACAATAAGCACCACGGTACTGACAGCAGAGCTGAAAGGTGAGGTGAGGTGTGATGTGCAGTGTGGTAGGGTGGTGCAGTACCTGGTGGAGGAGGTGGATCTGGTGTGAGGGATGAGTAGAGAAGGAACGTGTGGCAGGACGTGTGGTGTGGATCAAGGCGTGATGAGACACGGTGAGGTAAGGTGTGGGAGGTGAAATGAGAAGTGAGGTGTGGTGGGGTGGTGTCCGGCGTGGTTCGGTGGGCTACAGTAATAGGATGGGTGATTTGGTGAGGGACACGGCGTGAAGGTAGCTGTGATGTATTGAAAGGTGGCACCTGATGTTGTGTGGTGTGGTTCAGTGTGAGGAATGACAGGCAAGGTGTGAGGGGTGTGTGACCCACGGTGAGGTTGCCAAACACTACCTGGCGCCGACAAACTCGTCGCAGGGCGGGAGGCGCCTCCAGCGGTGGACGGTCTCGAAGGGCCCGAAGTTGAGTGTGAGATACTCAACGCTGTCCGAGCAGCTGTGGTCGAAGTCAACGCTCGGGGCCACCTTGGACTTACAAGACATGGCTCCAGGAAACCATGACATTTAACTTGAGCATAACACGGCACGGCCTGCGCAGAAACTGCCTCGGACTGGAGTTGTTAACCAGGTAGCATTAGCATGCAGCTAAAACGCTAACCAGCAAGCCGGCTACAGCTAAGCTAGCAAACCGGAGAGCCACAAAACTATTTACACGAGATACCAGGCGTACGTGCTCGGAAAAGCAAGTACAGACCATAAATATTGGCAGTTGTAAGGTGGCGGCATAACTCGTCAGATACACAAATAAGTATAAAATCAGGAGTAAACAAAAGCTGAACCCAGCTTAACCAGCAGCACAGAGAACTAGACTCCCACGCCCGTGATTAAATGGTGACTGGATTTTGTAGTTTTTTTAATGCTGCTGTCCAGGCACTTTTTATAAACGTGGAGCATTTTACAAACGACGTTTCCCAAGAAAACCTGCGCAAAGTTTGACGGGTTGCGTAATAAGCCAATCGCAGACCTGACCGTCAGATTTTCGCTTGTCATCGGCGGAAGAGTCCTCGTTGATTGGCTTAATGCGTGCACGTGACACAACGGGGCCAACAACGAATGAGGTCGCGTTGTTTCGGTGGACAAAGCCACGTTTTTCGCCGCTAGTTGACAGGAAAGGCAGCCAAGATTCTAATGGGTGGTTTGTCACCCTTTAATATTAACGTATAACGAATGACAAAATTAAATGGATAATTAAACTAAAAGAGGCAAAAGGTTCGTTGATAATTAAGCTGAAACAAACTAAACAAAGTATATGCATTATATCAGGTTGGTAAAGATTTACAGTCACAAGCAGGTATCGCACTTACCTTGTTTTGTTAGACACTCCTGAAGGACCGGTCATCAAATTCCCAAAATGTATAAATAATTAGGGCAATTTTTAAAACTGCAACGCCAAACTATAAAGGATTTATTTTAGTCATTTTGGGAACTTAATTGTAATGACAACAACAACTGTTAAGACCAGATAGATGTGATGCAGCTCATCAGTTTGAGTCATCAGGACCCTTCATATTGTTGTGCCTAAAAGTGAAGAACAGCAGGTTCTAGAAAGAGTCATAGCCACTAGGGTTCCTGAAGGTACTCTGCCAAGCTAGTCTTAATAAACTCAAAGATGAAGGGAACCATAGGACCTCAGGACTGAAAGGAAGACCCCAGCAGCTCCACTAGATGCAGGATGACAGAGGTAATATAAACAAGGACCACCTCGGCACATGGTTACCGGTGTTGAAAAGCATTCCTGACCCTTGATATGTGAACGGTGGAATGGAAATGGGGCCACAAACCCTTTAAGACAGCGGGTTCTGTCACAGGTCAACCAGGACGAGGAGGAAGCTACAGTCCGTTATAAGCATCGGTTACATCCCCTAAATGAAGGAGAGCTCTTTTAGCCACCAGGATGTTCGACTGCAGCATACAGACACACTTTTGGGAGTCCTTCCGACTTATAGCCATCTGTTTCCATAATGTCACACTGCAAGTGCCTTCTGACTTTACAGTTATTACACCCATTTGTCCAGTATTACTTTGATTATCTTCTGTTGATTGATTGTAACCTGCGTCATTTCTCATACATCTTCTGTTTAAGCTGTTGTACATGTGCATTTCCCTGCAAAGATCAATAAAGTTGTGTCTTGTTCTACCCCCTCCTCTCAAGCTATCACCACTGTCAAGACAGGAAAACTAGAGGCAGTGCTTCTCCCCCAGGCAGAGGACCTACAGAGGACAGTCTCTTGGGAGTTTCCAGGATCTGAACAACCTCGCTCCACAGTAGGTGTGAGCCCTCCAGCCAAGATGCAAAATCCACAATCATAGTCTAATACAATAGTCTAATGATAAAAATATAGTTTCAACTACTCAGTAATCTCTAAAGCTCAGATTTCTTCAGTGGACCTACTTACCAGTGAAGGCAGGCGAGGCTGAATGTGGGACAAAGAGACAAAAGTGAAAAACCAGCCCCTCATCACTGCAGACGCAACATGTAAAAATTGTCACGTATTCCTTTTCGAAAGCTGTGACTCGCATGACAAAAACCACGACATGCATTCACGATTTATTACAGTGTCAACAAACACTTTACGTCTGTTCAGCCTTTCTTCGGCCGGAATGAGAAGACAGTGTAACGGGGTCGAGATACTCAGGGCATCTTGGCTGCTTTCTTCACTGAATGAGGAGACGTTGAAAACAAATTTGTAAATGGCCACAAAGACTTCAAACACAAATATTTGAACCAACTGACCTCAGAAATCAACACACACACACACACACACACACATACATACATACACACACACACACAATTCATAAAATCATCTGCTCACATTTCTATATACATGCAGCACAATGTGTTCATTTTTTAACCTGTCACTGTTTTGACAGCTCTTGTAAAATGCAGTTTGTATTCCTGTCATTGTTTCTAATGAGGACATGGCAGGTATTTGCAAAACTCAGTTTACTGTCTGCTCTGCTCGTTCATGAAGGACGACAGCTTACAGTCAGGTAGATTTGGAGTGAATCATGATCTACAAACACCAGTCTAACATTGTCATCAGTCGTCAACAATACTCTGCGTGTCATTATTCTACATCTAATAACTGCAGAGTTTCTCTGATATTTGCAAAAGTGTAACGGCAGTGAAGTGTCACAGTTTTTACCGTCAGACTGGTAATTCTAGCTACTCCAAGCACCAATGTAACATGTAGTACCGAGCAAACAGCACTGAACAAAATACACAGTCAGCATAATACTATTGTAATAAGTTACATGATGTTCAGATATCCAGTCCCACATCATCACAGCGATCATAAGTTTGTGTAGAGTCAATGACTGAGATCGAACCACTTGGAAGGCTTTCAGGCCATCTTATTGTCAGAAGAACCACATCTACCAGTTGGTGTGTCGATCCTCAACCAGTCAAGTTCTGTGATATTTTTATATTTAGCTTTTCCTTTTCTCACTGCAGTGATGTATTCCTACCAGTTGATGAGATCCCTCACGTGACCCCAGAGTCTGGTAATCCACAAATTGACTCCCAGGTCTGTCAAGTACTGGAGCTCTGGTGTGAGCATCTTTTGGCAGAGCTTGCGATGCTTTCTGCTAATGTTTTTCTTCATATTGTAACCCAGGATGGACTTCTCGCCAACAGGCTGCCATGGCTGCATAGCCGTCTCCTGGATCTTGTTAGCTTCCACAGCCTGTCCACCCTCAATGCAGATGTTTGCCATCTCCTCATTTCTCCTCTTGAGCTCCTCCACATCTCTCGCTATGCGCTGCCTTCCATAGGCATCCACCTTCTTCCAGAAGGTGATGTTGAAATGCTGGTAGAGCTTCCAATCAATTTTGTTCCATTCAAGCACTTGAGCCCGCAGCTGGGAGTTCAGCCTGGACACCATGGAGCCCTTGCGAGCATTGAGTTTGAAAAACAGCAAGTCATCTATCTCCCAGCAGAGAGCTTCCTTCAGGAGGATCAGAGACTCCTCAAAGTGTTCCATCAACATAACCAGTTGAAAACGCTCCTCTATGGCCTGGATGCTCTTCTCCACCCGTGAGTCATCAGGGTCCATCATGTTGTCGTACCCAAAATCAAAGAACAGCAGGTTCTTGAGGTAGAAAGCGTTATAGCCCTTAGGATCAAAGTACCGCCAAGGATCCTGAAGGAACTCTGCCAGCTTGTCCTCCCCTGAGATCTTCCAGGTGAAGGGTATTATGTGACCAAAGTAGTGAAAGGAGGACTCAAAGAGCTCTGCTGGGTCTCGCAGGATAGTGACGTAGGTTGTGTCAGCAGGGAGCACTTTGCCAACTTCATCTTTACTGAAGCGCATGTGGTTACACATGATGTTGAAACACATGCCTGGTCTGTAGTCCTTGACGTGTAAGCGCTGGAAGGGCAATGGGTAGAAGAAGTCATTGCGGCTGTCAGGAAAGGCAAACTTGAGGCGATGCTTCTCCCCAAAGCGGAACAGAATGTTGAGGATGGTGCTGCTGCCCGTCTTGTGGGTTTTCAGGAACATGACGTCCACCTTGGGTATGCAGGTGCTTGCCTGACCGGCACCGTCCTGGGAAGCGTTTGAGACCTGCAGACCACGTGGATGGACTGGGCGATGTGCACAGGAATAAGGCACTGGAACTCTACAAATAAGAACATTTCTGTCAGTCAAGCTTTTCATAAGGCCCCCTGTAGTGTAGAAAAACTAAATTTGGTGGTTAAGACTAGAACTATTGTGACAACTGTAACCAAAAACTGTGCATAAGTTTGTCTAGATGGTGCTTCTGCTGTTCAGTAAGATGCAAAACGAATGGCTGTTGAAGTTTCCAGCCATATATAAAGCTGGTCTATCTTCTGGATCATTGTCCACATTTTTGGTTATAAACTTACTCTTGCAGAATGAGTTGATCCTGAGGAGCAGACAGACAGTAGAGCAGGATCATGCAGCTGGTGAGGAACATCCCCAGAACCAGGCCTTTATACATAGACTTCCACTGCTTTCTCTGCTTCCCTAACATGGTCCCACCTTAGCAGTTACCTGAAATGGAGTATTTATTTTGTCAGATGTGACAAATATATTATATTCTGCATAAACAGTTACAGACACCACAGTCACTGCTGCACGTCAGCTTCTCAGCAGACAAACACAGTTGGGCTGCAACCTGCAACCCATTTTGTTTGTATTTCCACTCTCACCTTAATCACTGAATCACAACAGGCAAAAGCTTATTTATACTCACCTGCCTTGATTTATTTACTGGTTAGACTCTGGAGAGAAAAACTGATTTTAAAAAATTTAAGTTTTAAAGAATCTAAAACTTTATTAACATTATGAAGATTCACTTTGTCGTTCTGCACAAAGAGAACAAAATGTTTTTTCCTGGAAAGCAGTGCACAGTAAACCAAAGCACTAAAAGATGCAAACTGAGGTAGATGGGTAAAAATATGGATAAATAAATGGGTAAATTGATGTGAAATGAATAAATAATGGAGATGATGATCGGTAGATAATTAAACACACGGTTGGAGGGGGTAAATCAGTGCTGACAGGAAGTGTGAGACGATGGAGGAGACGACGCTTTGGGGTGGCGGTCGGTCCTCGTGCCATCTGGAAGTCGGCAGCCTGGCTGTGTGTGGAAACGCTGTTCTGCCCTGCTGGTGTGACCCCGCGTCAAATTAAATTTAGTTGAAAATTAGAAAAAATAAAAATATGTCCACATAACTTTTTTCCATCCCGACTCCTGACTCAGTGACAAGTCACCTTTTCTGCTGCTGAAAAAAAAAAATCCATCTGCACGAGTTAGTTCGTGTCACTGTGAATAACAGCATCTTCTCAGCGTGACAGAAACGACCGTATTTGAACATCTCGTCCATGTTTGTCAGGTTGACAGGTAAAGGTGAGAGAAACAAGCCGAGACATGTTTTTGCAGTGACGTACACCGTTCCCCTCAGCGCAAACAAAATTATATTCCCAGCTCTCCCACAACAGCCGCCTGTGACCACAGTGAGAGAACACGATTTCTAACAATCTGAGATCCACCTGCTGAGCTTCTTGCTGTCCTCTCGTGTGCAATTATTTGCAGGAGCATCTTGCCGATTCACCCCACTGCTGGCCCCTTGGGGACTGGACTTCCTGCGTGACCTCACGTCAACAGTGTTTATGGAAACTAGGCGCTCGACAAGGGGGGGGGGGGGGGGC
>UFQX01001045.1:101592-144307 GCA_900497675.1 Arapaima gigas
GGGGGGGGGGGGGGGGCGCGAACCTGGATGGGGGGCCGGTCCAGGACAAGGTAACCAGGGTAGTGACTAATTAAAATGCATGTCTTTGGACTGCGGGAGGAAATTGGAGATCGATGGACACGGGGAGACCAAGTGTGGCATTAATTTAAGTCAGTGAGTGAATTTTTTTTTTTTTTTTTAAACATTACAATAAACTTTTTGGAATTCCAGGTTCCCAATTCACCATCCGTCTGCGTCACAGAAACAGAACAGCGGGTGTTGCCTCAACCGAGTGTCTGCCATGGTTTTGCTTTTGCTGCTTTTCTTAATGACAATTTGTGTTAAATTGGACTTATTACCAACATTTACATGTGTATCTAACGTTGACAAATCAGCTGTACACCCCACAAACCAACAGCATATTCCACACTTTTAACATCAACTAATCAAGTGAAATTTCATCACCTCTCCGCTGGTCTCACCATCGCCATCACCCCCCCTCTGCTGGTCTCATCATTGCCATTACCACCGCCACCATCACAATCCCATCAATACTGGTCTTACCACCACCATCACCCTCACCTCTTCCACTGGTCTCACCATCATCACCATTACCATTACCACCGCCACCCCCTCCGCTGGTCTCACAACCACCACCACAATCCCATCAATACTGGTCTCACCATCATCACCCATCTGCTGGTTTCACCGTTGCCGCCACCACCACCACCATCCCCCCCCCCCCCCCCCCCCCCCCCCCCCCCCCCCCCCCCCCGCTAGACTCACCACCACCACCACTGGACTCACCATCAGCACCACAATCCCATCAATACTGGGCTCACCATCATCACCCCTCTGCTGGTCTCACCATCGCCATTACCACCACCACCAACCCCCACCCTCCACTGCACTCACCACCTCTCCACTGGTCTCCTGTAAAAAATTCCATTGTGTCCCATATTATGCACCAGCATTAACATCAAGCAGGCAAATTCAAGCTATATTAGTGGGAACTAATACAAAAACCTCATTAAATAAAAGACAGTAAACAGCAGGTAGTTTTTTTTGAAAATCAAATTTGTATTCACCTCAGCTGTCATCAGAAGTATGTTTACCAAAAAAAAAACAAACGTTTGAATAATGCAAAGCAGTGGAAAGTGATCCTGTGGAAGTGATTACGTTCAGCAGGAGGTAATAAGATACCTGCGATACCGGAACGAACATGACTCAGCAGAACGTGAGTGTGGCAATGAAGCCTCAGTCTCCTCATCCCTCAAATCCTGGGGCAGCGACCACTTTTTTTTTTGGATATTCACTTGTAAACTGACCAAAAGGATTAAGTCACAACTGTCCACTATTTACGGCCAAATTTGTTCTGGTTCTCTTACTACACGTTTATTTATTAAACACACCTTAAACTAAAACCAGTCACGGCTGTTTTGAGTAATTTAACTGTTCTGGTTTAAAAATGAAAAGAATCATTTAATATGCAGCCAAGAGGCCTGAGTGTACAGTGCACAGATTGGGAATTTAGCTGGCAATAATTTAGCCAGGAATTTGCCTGTGGGATGGATCCAATAAGTCAGAATGTGAGTAAACCCAAAGGACTGGGGAATAAAACAGCACCACTTTCACTGCTATTTGATGACTCACAGTCGCAGTGATTCTCAAAGCATCGGTGGATCTGCTTATTTCGTTATGATATCAGTTTGCTTTCCGCGCAGACAACGGCAGGACAACCACAATGCAGAAGTAGGTGAACTGCAAGACAGGTGAGTAAATAAAGTTCCATCAATAAGAAAGTAAACCGTGTTTATTTACCTCATTAGGATACAGCATATTGTTCCACTGTTTTCCCATCAGCCCTTTGCTACATACTGAGTTCTGGTGCATTAATGTTTCCTAGTTTTCGTGACTAATGTTGTGCTTTGCTGGATGTTTGTAATACTTGGGGGTCCGGGGTCAGTTTTTGTCCAGTTGCACTTCATGAGAATGTGAAACAAAACAGTTGCCATGAATTGACCCTCCCTGAATCATCTTTTGCTAAGTAATTGTCTATTAACAATAATAATTCAAGAAAATCCATAAAGGTGTGTTTTTGTTCTGTTATATGAGGACTACCGAAAATGTTGAGGGACAGAATTTTAAAAAAATGGATAATAGTAAAAGTGACACAATGGCAGCAGATCTTAACCTGAGTGGTTTACCCATTCTGGGCCAAAGGGGACACAGGAAAGGTGTGAGGTGCCGCACAGAAAACTTATCGCCATCGTTTCCCAATTCAGTCGGATTCTTTACATTTTATATTTACTCATACATTTTGTGTATGTGAGGAATTGGCTTGAAATAAAATCTCATCTTAATTGTTGATTGGCTCACCGATTCATTCACCTAAGGACTAGATGTGTTAAGTTCACTTTCAGGTGAGGTGTGAGGAAAAAGATGCAAATCCCTCCTCTGCGGTGTTTAACAATCTAAGTTGGGTTGGAATTGACAACATATTCATTACAAATTTGAACACTTCTGTCAGGACCAGAAATGCTGCTTCATTCCAAAGCCATACAGTTCAGATGTGCAATTCTATATAGACAGCATTATTATAGACTTAACATGAAAAACACTAAATATTTTTCTGTGATGCAGGAACTGACTTTTAGTCCTTTGGCCTTTTGCTTGGGGGGGGGGACCACCCACACACACACCCACACCCATTCCCACACACACACACACACACACGCGCGCGCGCGATTTGCAAAAATAGGGGTGAGAAATAAAAATCGTGGGGAAAGAGCTGCTGGTTGGATTTGAAGGTGCTGAATACTGGACACCATCATCACGGCATGAGAGCAGACAAACCCCCACGGAGATGCTATCACTAAAAAAAAAAATCAGTTACTTTTATTACCGGTGTAACAGGAGCTCCTGAATCAGCAGGAAAACTGTCCACATCGAAACAAAGCTGTTCTGTTTTCCATAACTTCGTACCACCAAAACGCCGCGCCTCTCATGCTCATAATCGCAGCCGAAAGCGCCTTTTCGCAGGAGGAAAATGGAAATCCACTTTCATTCAGTTCGGCTCTGCGCCATAATAACCCCAATAAATCTTATCATACGTAACGTGCAATTTTCTCATTCGCGGATCAGTTTTCATTAACATTTTAACTGATTCACATCATGCTGTCAAGTGAACCATTTAATACGTCGGGGGAATTTTATGATGTTAATGTAAAAAAAGCTCCTCAATTAAACATACATTTATGTAAATTTTAATTAATCCTGGAGGAACTTTGACTTGAGGTCGGAAACGGAGTGTTTGCCTACAACGGTTACAGATTAACTTATTAAACGTAGTTTGAACCACGCGAAGCAGCGAAAGGGCAAGGCCGGCAGATACTGTACCGTGTGTTCTGGAGCTCCGCGGGGGTGCTGCTGAACGCCGCGTGAGGAACATCAGCGGGGCAGGAGGCGGAATCCGAGATGCGCTTCCCTCAACTTTGCTCTGCAAATCACCTGTGGCTCGAGTTCTGCTCCTTTCCGGCGACCATGGGGGGGAGGGGGGAAGGTACCCTGGGAGTCGGCACCTGGCGCGCCCCCGTGAGCGGCTCTCCTCCAGTGACCCCCGCAGCCCCCACCCAGCCTTCCCGGGGCGCCTGGAATTCAGAACCGCAACAGCTCAGAGGAGAAAGTCGAGAGGCGGCTCGGTCGCTCAGGCCTGTGACGTGTCCGCGCGCCTCGAGGGACAGAACACTTTGGCGCGCGCACGGGCGCGTGAGTGAGAGAGCGAGCGAGAGAGATTTGCGTAGACTGGTGGAGGTTGTCGTGCGAATTCTCTTAACAGAGGGCTTTTCAGATGAGAGATTGTGAGGAAGTGTGGACACTGAAGCTTCAGAAAGGGGGGGGGCGCTGATATGAAGGGTGGGGGTGGGTGTAAATGGTATTAAAGGGTAAATGTACAGTGCCTCAGCGTGGAGCCAAAACAAAAAGGTCGATTGTCTCGATCGCTGCTGCCCGCTAGTTCTCCGGCAAAAGACTTCTGATTGTTTCCACGGTAACATCTGCTAGCTCTCCCCCCATCCTTCAGTTATTTGTCAAACCGGGGAAGGAGAAGAGTGGAATTATCAGATTTCTGCAGTGCTGCTGACTTTTTAAATGTGATGAATGCAAAACGATATTATTTCGTTTTGGGGGGGGGGGGTTTGATCACCAGCCCACATCATCTGAGGGCATCGCTGCCTAGATGTTAAGAAGCCAAAGCCAGCAGTAAGCAGTTCCAGCCAGAATTCTCTGGACAACAGGGTTATTTCAATAGGTCCAGTGTAACAATTCAAAATCCTAACTAGCAGATGGAGGGAGATGGGGGAAGGGAGACAGACCAGTACTATGTCGATATAAAGGGCCTTGATGACGGGAACCCAGCTGCACGTCCAGCTGCTACAGAAGCAGACAGACTGCGAGGAACTCCCCGGCAAGACGTCGGACAACCGCATTGTGACCCCTGGCCCACCCCATCGTGACTGTACCCTTGGCCACAAACTGCACCGAAAGTCATGATCCCAACACTCGCGCTTTTGTGGCGGTTCCAGGCTGAGCCTCGGCCTCGGTGGGCACACGTGGAATGCAAAGCAGCCGTGCTGATGCAATGGGTGGGTGAATGGGCAGTCAGGCCCCAGGGGGTTGCAGGAGAGTTGCCTGAAGTCAATCCCACAGGACCTCTGGCAGATACTGTCACTCCCCGGGATGGATTTTGTCGCCATAAACCAAATGCAGAGGCGAGAGTTTCCAAGGCCGCAATCCATCCGACTCCAGCACCCTGCCACCCGCACAAGCGCCTCACGACATGCCGATACCCAGAGCACAGACACAAGAGTCCCACAGGAGACCTCCACAAAGAAACGGAAGCCGTATTGATGTCTTCAGGACCGATGAATTATTCAGCTGAGAACTGGAGTCCAGTTCAACAGGTGGCTACATACCTGCATGAGGCCAGCAAACTTTCGGGAGCAGCTCATGTACAAACAGACATTTCCAATGTCAAAACCCCATACGTGGTAGTCAGTCAATCCTAAGACTGAGACTGGTCGCAAACCATCGCCACAGGTGGGTGGCGTGTACTTTTTTGAAGCACCTTGCGCAGGTTGCATGTTTTTTTTGGGGGGGGGGGGGTAAAACGTGATGTGAATTCTCATAAATTAAAAATGTAATCATCATTAGTAATTTTCATTTTTCATGAAACCCAAAACTGATACGCATATGAACAAATCCAATTAAAATGGACAGTTACTTCCATAGTTTACACAAGTTACCATGAAATAAGTTTCCCTTCATTAATCTGCAATAGTGCAGGACTTTCAGAATCATTCCCAAGAAAACCCACCCCCCCATATATCTGATACTTAACGTTTACTTATTAATTGAACCTGTAATGCAAACTATAGAAAAAAAACAAAAAAGCAAATGACAGGTGAAGTTAGCAAAACTCACCAAGACTCGAAACTAGTCAAACGGGTAACAGTCCTAAGTTCCTGAACTCCACAAGCCAAACTCTGGTCTTACAGTGCTCATCTGTCAGGAAGCCCCAAAATCCAAATTCTGACTGTTTCAAGTGCTATGAAATGCAACGCTTGCAGTACATCACATTTTTCACTTTGCTAATGCAAAAACACCTTCAAACCTCACCAAACAACAACTTCTGAGCGCGTGACCAGACACAAAAGCGCCAGGGAGCCATTGTACCACCGCCTCAGATGGACGGATCCCGACCATAGCAGCCAGTCTCATCATTTACTGACTACACCACGGAACACAAACATCCACAGCCCGGCTATGTGGGGAGCTGTTGCAGCAAAAGTGAGGTACAGAACCCTACAGCTGGACCCCCCCCACGGGAGCACAGGATCACACACCCATGTCCAGCTCCTAATCCAGCTGCAGAAACTGTACATAATTCAATTCAAAAGTTCAATTTTTTGTTAATTACAGGTTTTACTATGAAATTCTCCCATTTTAAAATATACAGCAAAAGACAGTAACAATACAGATGGCAGAATAACAAAGTTCAAAAGAATGTAAGGACTCCACATCCACACTTAAAAACTGGAAGATTTTCTGCATTTCAGGAAGGGCCAAATTCTAATGTCCTCCTTTGCTTGGGTTCATTATGTCCTCTCAGCATTTCTCTAGGGGAGGTGCTGCAGATACATCTGGGGCTTCATGGAGAAAAACTCAAGAACTTCAGAAAAGACAGACGATCCAAGTCTTTAAACGAGAACTAATCTTTCTTCCCCTTTTTCTTCTTCTTGTTAGCCTTGAGGGCCTCGTCGTGGGCCTTTCTTTTGGCAGCCAACTTGTTCACCTGCAAGGGGAAAGAGACAAGAGTTAACAAATAGTTAAGGTAGCACCATTAAGCTGGTCTCAACCGCTACCTCGCCAAGGTCACCTAACCTCCAAGGGCTCATTATTTAGTATGCAGGTTTTCCACGGTAAAGCACTTTACCTCATTAACATTCATTATCTTCCCTCAACACAAAGAAACACAATGAACCCTTTACTCGGTTCGTCGACTTTGTGCACTTTTCCAAGAACGCTGTTCTCAGAGCCCTCATCTTCAGTCCAACACTTGCCACGAATTCCAGCCTTTTATTTTCTGATGTAACCCAATACAGTGTTCAACCAGCCACCGTGAACCTGACTCCAAGGTTATAAGCTCACAAAAGAGCTGGGCTTACCTCCCGCACATTCCTCTTCTTACCAAACATGATCTTATCATAAAGGTACTTCTCCTTCTTCTTCATCATCATGATGGCCAAGCGCTTCTCCTCTGCTTTCTCCTCCTGGTCCAAACGCATCTTATTCTCTGTCTTCAGCTTCCCAGGTGTCACCGTAACTGAGAGCGCCTGTCAGAACAGAACCTCACATGAAACCTTCCGGACAGACCAAGGGATCATGAGCGAGTCCATTTTGGGTAAGTAAAGATGATCGGGGTTAGAAGACAACGAACGACCAACTTGCAAAACGTGCCGAAAAACAGCGGATGCCAAAGGTTCAGACATCTAATCTGCTTTGGTATCTCCGTGATCACCGCCCATTCCGCCATACATACCTCCCGGTTTTACGTAACTACATAAATGAATGAATGAAATTTAAAAAAAAAAAAAAAATTTTAAATTACTTGTTCACTTTCAACTTAAGTGGCATACAGGCCTTGACGGTACCAGCAGATGTAAATATCAGTACACAGTGTACAATATCACCAATTACCAATATGGAGGCCAAAGTGCTCACAAGTATGGCTGAAAGCATCGAAAACATCGTCTTCGGCGCCACTGTCAAACAGCTCGACCATTTCTGCACGGCCGTTTTCAGTAGCAAACCACTTTAACATGCAGCTTAAACTCAGCGGTGAAGCTTTTGCGGCTTTTGTTGCTGGCAGTTTAAGCCATCGTGACTCTTGGAATCGATCAACAAAACCAGCGCTGGTACAGGCAGCACGTTCAGTAAATTAAACACGTCGCACCAGAGCGTAAGTCACACCAGCCTATGAGGTAAGGAAAAATGGGACTTGTCTGTATATTCAAAAGCGCTCGATGTTATATTTTGGTTTCTAAAGGCACTTCTAATGAATTCTCAAACTGGTCAATTTTTCCCCATCAAACTTATATTTTTGATTTTTGATAAATAAAATGTAAATCATACTTTACATTTTATTTGCTGGAACAAAAGAATTGTTAGGGGGAATGTCCTGAAAAAATAATACATTTGGTTACCATCTGTTTTTACTGAGACCATAATCATGCCATCAAAACCTCACATCATGACAACCCTACAAAGATCTCGACAACATTCCAACCAATCTCAGTAAAGTGGATTCCATACCTTTCCTTGTGATCTCTGCTTCTCCATCATCTTCAGATTTTTCTCATCTATGCCCTCTTCGTCATCATCATCATCATCCTCATCATCATCATCATCATCCTCATTATCATTACCCTCCTCGTCCTCTTCATCATCATCCTCTTCTTCCTCCTCAAGTTCTGTCTCTGAAAGTCAGATCAACATTTTAAGTTGTTATGCTGGTTTCTTCAGATTTTGAGAACAATTGCTTCTTCTTGCAATTGTTTGAGCACCAATACTTCTCCTGAGAGACAAGCAGTGAGAAAGTTCTCTCATCCTGATCACCCGTCAACCAAAGCATGTACAGAGTTCACGTTTACAGAATCAACTCGCCTCCTT
Source organism: Arapaima gigas (assembly GCA_900497675.1). NCBI lineage: Eukaryota > Metazoa > Chordata > Actinopteri > Osteoglossiformes > Osteoglossidae > Arapaima > Arapaima gigas. The sequence goes on from UFQX01001045.1 coordinate 109,801, forward strand.
TCAAAATACTGCAATTTTCATGAGTTCAAGTTGTCCAGAGGCTGAACATTCAAGCAGCAGCAGTAACCCGCTATCTCACCTGGCTTCTCCCCACGCTGCAAGGCCAGCAATTTCAGCTTCTCCGGTGGCACATAGTCACCATCCTTCTCTTCCACAAACGGAGAAAGGTGAGGAGGCAGCGTGACCCCAGGAAAGTAGTCCTCTACTGCCAAGAGCATCTTACTGTTGACACAGTCAAACACCCACTGGGGCTGGATGTAATACCTGTCAAGCAAAAGTAGACCACAGCCAGTTAGAGGTAATGGTTGGGAATCCATTTTAATACTAGGAGTTATATTTTTGTCTTCACAATATCCTTCAGGTTGCCACTGACATCCAAGTCAAAGTAGAGAGGCTCAGGTTGGCAAAGTCAACGGTGAAACATTTCATTACGAAATTACAAGAGATCACTTTAGTCCATGATCCCTGAGGATCAAAGTCACAACAGTGGTCAACTGGGCCTCACCAGAGCTGCAGGACATAACAAATGAACAATGAGCTTCTTCAAACATGTTACACAAAACAGATGACTCAAAGCATAATGGACAATGTACTTGTGTTCGCTTGAGAAAAGTGTACTTGTCACTTGTGCCTAGAAGGACACAGGTAAGTAATTCAGCACTTTGGAGGGGGGGGGTAGATACTCTTGTTTTCTGTTCACATACAACGGGGTCATCTAAATATCCCTGTTTCACATTAAGGTAGCTCAGGAGGGCTACAGCATTCTAGGAATATCTATATGCATATGCAGTACTCGACAACCCGTGATGGTCTCTGAGGAGCAGCTAAGGCTGAGAACAAAGCCCATGTGAGCCCCAAGGTCCACACCCACAGGAAGCTACAGGAGATAGGGAGCCATTCAGGCTCCATGAGAAAGGGGGCATTGTGGCATTGTTCTTCATCTAGGGCACAGGCTGAACAGAGGGGGGCTCTTACAGTGAGAAGGCTACTGAATTTCAGAGCAGCTAGACAGAATTCAGAATCTGAGGCCATGTCCCTGAAGTTCCACAAGAAACCAGAATGGTGAGAGGAAGAAAGAAAGGTGGCAAAGCGACCGATTCCTCAGTTCTGTCAGGGGACATGTTTCAGAACATTAGCCTCTAATAAGGCTGAGCTTTTCAGCGACACCAGACATGTAAGTTCACAAAACCAGTGAAGAAAAGTGTTGGTAGGTGAGTTTGCTGGGCTTCTCCTCCCTTGGTTTGAGATGTACCCAGAATATCAGAGAGCATTCTGAGAGACACCTCAGAGCTGGATGCAGACAGCTCTCAGATATGCAGCTTCTTCCGGCGTATAAGCAAAGTCCGAACTTGCTACTGGTATTACTGTGCTTCTCAGCAACTTTATTTTTTTTTTTTTTTTTTTTTTTACAACAGTTGCAGGGGTCCTGCTGGGGAGTTCCTGAGGAAACATTTCTCAAAAACCTCGAAGGCCAATAAGACCATTTAGAAGACAACCATCCTGTTAAGAAGGCAATTAAATAAATGAACCTGGACAGGAGATGAAATGGGTTTTTAATACCTGTTGATATACTTCTTGTCCACATTGGGTCTGTCCACAATCTGATGCGTTATGGTTTCATCAGTGACGCTGTATGTGCTGCCCATACAGAGAGACTGGTCCCAAGAAACCTGACCTCCAAAACACCTGTAACAACAATGGCCTTGTGGGTGAAAGGGGTCAGAGCAGTTCCATGTGAACTCAAGTGAGACAGAGTGTTTCCGTGTCATCAGGAGAAATATGGCCCCACTAGATGAGCATGATTCACCTTAGCACAAAGGCCAGAGGCTCTCTGGGAACTTCCCTGTTCAGGAAGAATTTGAGACCCTCAAAGAGCTTTTTGTGAGCATCCAGCTCTTTCTGCTGCTTCTCTCTGGCTTCGAGAGCCTCGACGTCCTCCTGGAGGAAGAAACAGAGCAGGGCTTTAAGACGCAGGTCGCTAAGGACAGACCAGGCTTTCATCGTTGTTTTTGTAACACCTCAGCCCAGAAACCTAGGAGATGATCTCCCTCGCCTGACACATCCAGTACTTCAAATCATTTGGGGTGACAGAAGCATCTGCAGCAATATATTTGTCTTCAGAGCAATTAGTGGCCATTTTTACCCTCCATAACAGACTACATTTCGCTGCTCTGTTGAAATGATCTAAAATAGTCTGACTTTATTCTATAAATGTTTTTGAAAAGAAAAAAGAACCAAAAGAACTAAAGTTTCAAATGAAATAAGCTGTAAAAGTAGAGAAAATAAAGGACTGTATTCTGCTTTAATTGCTGCTGAATGGGTTGCATTCAGCAGTGAATAATTTAACATTTACAAAACATTTACAAATTAAAAAAAAATCAGTTACACTTGGTCCTCACGTAGCAAACATCTATGGTCTCAGAAACTTTCAAAGATGCTAAAATCCGCATCACAAACATCCCTGACAGCCAGAGATCAATAACAAGGTGAGGAAAGCTGCACGTGTCTACGGGCATCAACTGGGATTAAAAAAGCTTTTAAAGGGGATTTACGGAGTACTTAAGTCAGAATCAGACTTCTAGTCCTAACTGCGTTCGGAAGTTAAGGAGATAAAGTAGTGAAATCGACTCGGGACGCTCTCCTGCAGGACTGAGCACAGGAGGGGTTCACAGCGGTCAGCTACATTATCGGCCGCGTCTCCTCACCTCATCGGCAGGGAACTGGTCCAGCTCTGCCTCCTCATCCTCAGTGGCAGAAACAACCCGCGACAAGCTGGCGCTCAGAGCCGACAGTTTCTAGAAACGAGAAGAGAGGAGGAAGAAAACTGAGCGTCAAAAACACATAAGCAAAACTTCACCATCCTGACTTGACTAGTACAGCTTGCGTGACTTCCCATGCAGCACCGAGCAAAAAGCTCATTTGAATAAATACACTCTGATACTGACCTTTACAAGCTATAGACAACATTAAAAATATAGCCAATCTGCAGCTGTGAAATACATACATTGTTTGCCTAACTAATCCACGGGGCAGATGGTTCAGAGACAAAAGGCACACTACCTCCAGACAGCTCTCACTGTCCATGGCATAGTCCTCCTCATGGTCCGCCTTGATCTCTATCTCAGATTTGATCTCCAGCTAGACAGAGAGAAAGAGAAGGACTCTGTAAGGCTGGGTTACTGCAGCTGGATACCTGCTAGGCTGTGCCACCAGTGACAAAGACTCCATCCCATTCTCCTCGAGACCCTCAAAGCAAAGCATCTGGACCCAAAAAGATGCAGTTTGACCACATATATACATCACATCCTCATTGAGGTACATCAGGGCACGTACGGATGACTGCAGAAGAAGAGAGCAGCAGCCGGTGGTGGTATTAAGCCAAAAGCCGCTGCCTTGCACTCAAAGGGTCGAGGTTCAAATCCTTCAACCAGCTGTAGAAGTCATGTGCAAGGTACTCACCCTGAACTGACAATGAAAGCTTACCAAGCTGTACAATTCAATTCAATTTATATTACTATAAACATGTTATAGAGCCCTTCTCACACAGCAACTCAGAGCTGAACAGTAGATCAGGATAATGGAACAGAAAACAAGTATATAGTGAAGCTATAAATAAACTTTAAGCGTTAATGAGAACAACTATACAGGGTATAAGTGCAAAATAGTAAACCTGCCAGCAACTGAGGAGAGGAAAACAAAACAAAAAAAACAAAAAAAAACCTCCCAACCAGCAGGGAGGGAGGAAAATAAACCTCTGGGGGTCCGAGTGCCAGCAGCTGCCCCCCCCCGGCTTCTACACATAAAAAATAGAGGCAGTAGTAACAGCTGACAAAGGTTATACTGCTGAGGACAACACTGTAAGACAGAGAACCTGAATCAAGTGATGTTGAGGTGCAGGTAAGCAGGTCACATCATCAAGGCAGGGGGTCCTCAGCTCCATTATACCCACATTTAAAAACCCTGACTGAAAGCATGGGCAGCCAAGAGAAAGTCATACATTACACATGCACAGCAGTCAATTTTTCTTCTCTAAACTTCACATGACTTACACCACCAGACTCTGGAAGGACATGAGGAGATCACTGCTCTGGCAGGCTTTACCTTGGGGGGGTAAACCAGGTTAAGACTCTGGTAAAGGCGAAAGTTAATGAAGCCCAGGAGGGTGGTGTAGAATTCTGTGAAGGTGGCCATCACTCTATAGTCCACATCTGCCGGGTGCTGGAGGCGAAAGAGAAAATGTATTGTAAGGGCAGTTTAAAGCCAGGACCCATTTTTAAACAGAATTCATTCCTTCTCTGAGAGCCAGAGGCAGAGTTAGACAACTTACATACATGCGTATTTCCCCAGAAACCTTTGACAGCATCAGCCTTAAGACAGACAAGTCAGCTCTACCATAACAGGCTATGTGTGATATAATACAATAAAGAAACTGAATACTGCGTGACAGCGTAACACAACCGACGCCCACATCTCCAGTTCGGGAACGACGTCACCCCATTCTGAAAACACAGGCATCGGATGCTGAATCCATGCTGCTTGCCAAGTCACGTCTTTGCGTTTAGTTTTTATCCACAGCATTACAGTTGAACAGTGCTGGCCAAAGCGATAAGAGTGGAAAGAAGCCTTCTGGTGTCCATGTGGAGATCCTAAAACAAGGTTCTAACAGTGCACCACAGGATGGATGTTAAAAAGTACTTTGACAGAAGCAAAAGTATCACAAGCTGTGTATTATTTCATTTCCACCCCCTTTTCTGTTTACTTAAAACTACTTGTGCTTCAGCTTACTGTATTTTATGTGCTCTGCTCCAACCCCCTTTTCACCATCTCTTCTTCCACGAATTACTGTAGCACAGCCATTCCATTACAGCTGAGCTGACTACAATTTATGCAACATTTATATTCATACACAAATATTTTGCCATTATGTGTGATGTAGAGAACATGTTGAGGAAGTTTTCTGAAGCGTATTCCTCCTCAGATACAAAAGTGAAATTTCTCAGTAAACACCAGACATGACAGAAATCTTACATTGTGAGAAAACTGGTAGGGAACCAGCCAAGTAACTGCCTGTCCAAGGATGTCTGCCTGGTAATAAATGCCCTTGATGGAAAGAAAAACCTGGAAAGGAGAAAAAGAAGTGAATAGTTATATATATTAATACATTTTACAAAAGTTGTAAAAAAAAAAAAAGAAATAAGAGAAAGCTGAAGACTGCAAAAAAATACTACATACAATTTTAACATTAGTTTTACCAGTTAATTGATAATTGGTGACTAAAACATCTTGTCTCCACAAACTGCTACTGAATGCTGATTATTTATTCCTTGCATGTTTCCCGGTTTGTTACCGATCACCAGCAATCACAGTAAAAAGGAGATGTAAACACTGGGGAAGTGAAGTGGACTGAGGTCCCACACGACTGAGTGCATTTTTCTACTACCATGCAAATACAGGTAATTTTCTTTCTGCAACATACAGAAACTGTTCAAACAAGATAAACGAAACAAAAAAAAAAAAAAAGGTGCACGTGAGAAAATGAGAACATTTGCAACAATGTGCCAGTTCACACAATGTAGTTCTGAGGCCCTGCGTGTCCCCTGTCGTCACCTTGATCCGACTGCCCCAGACAGCGCAGGTGCTTTCCTCACATTAGGGTCACATTACCGACCATTTGCATAACCGGCAAAAATTTTGCTGGCACAGCTTCACACCGATTATAGTTCAAGGACAGTTGGTCTTGGAAAAACACATGGTGAACATTCATTTGTGAAATGTCCCCATTAATTAAACACTTTGTTAAAAGACCCAATTGTGAGGCACGCCCGCTATTTGACGTGGATTCCTAAAGGTCACTTCTACGCAACTGTAACCCCGCAAGGGAGTACATTTATTGTGACTGTGTGACAATCACCTTCTTAAGCGAGCGAGACGTGATTATGTAATTCATCCACTCCACACAGAGGCGACGGCACAGCTGGATGGTCTGAACGTGGCATTTTCCTGTACGCGGAAAGGTGGAGAAGAGGAAGCACATGGAGAGGGCGTCGTCCGCGTCCCGGATAGCGTCGATGAACGTCGGGTACCTGAGAAACAAAGACGCACGCAAGATGGATATTCGATATCACGGCCATAAAAGACGGAGCAGTCAAAGGCAAAGGATTAATTACACAGGAACTGGTAGACCATTTCTAACTCAACACCCATAAATCTGAACTCACTTTTACCACCGTTTCACTCAGTGACACTGGTGTCCCTTTGATTTACCCCCTGGTTCGGTTGAGTTAAAAAAATTTAAAAAAAACTCAGACAAAAACATAAAACGCTATTACTTTTTTGTTCCTATTAATTTATTCCAGTTCGGTGGACAACCAAACAAAATGTAAAGGCCAAGTCCTGTCTTTTGCGATGCAGCGCAGCCAGACTGCTCCCCCTCCTGCCGGCCGGCTGCACCGCACTCATCCTCACCTCTCCTTCACGATGTGGTCCAGCTTGTAGACGGGTTTATTCTCCCTCACCCTCTGCACATCAGCCCACTCCCCCTTTCCGTAAGCCTTCCGCAACTTGCGCACAAAAACCTGGAACAAACAGGAGAAGCAGCCCTGGTCTTAGACATGTCACACCCACAGAAAGCAAATCCTGCTGAAATGACACCAGCATGGACTAAAACATACATCACGAGCAACTTAGCATCACAAAAGGACCATTTAAAAATATACAAATAAACACTTGTAATTTTCACCTCCTTAATTTAATGCCCCCAGTATTTAAATCCTCCTGGATTTCAACTGTGGTTAGAAACAGAAACAAAGCAGCTAAACTTTACCGAATTAAAAACCCAAACATTTTTAAGATAAAAGTCGCTATCAGACACGCAAGGCAGGAGTCAGAACTATCAAGTTAACCTTTCGACTAAGTAACTACATATAGGATAAAAAGTTCAAAACAAAATCAAACAGCACAAATGAGGAAATAAAGGTCTTTGAGGATTTTAATGATTTATGCTTCATGTGTCAAACCACCTCTAATTTAGGGGCCATGTAATAAATGGGGTAAATATTTAATTCAAGGCCATTCAGTGTTTGTGGGCAAGGAGGCAGCAAAGTGGTTAAGGCTCTTGCCTGGTCTGGAGTTCACTGTGCACATACCTGCCTAGGTGTTGTACCTCAGTCAGGGTACTTACCCCAAATTGAGGCAGCAACAACAAACTGCTGTACAAATATCATGGGGGAAAAAAGTTATCTGACCCTGTATGTGTCACATAAATAAAGAGCTGGAGAACATTACGGTAAGTGTGGACATGAGTGTACAGCAGAGGTCACAGCGGTTAAGGCACCACAGCTCTCAATATGCACAGCACTCCACATACCTTATAGTCTCGGAACTTGGCCACAATGGGCTCGTGCAGGAGGAATCGGATGTCTTTGAGAAGGTAGAAGGTGCGAGGAGCCGTGGAGCCCTTGTTCACTTTCTTCTTGTGTTTGGGCTCATGGGGGTAGATGCCTTTCAGGATACACAGCCGCCTGGGGACAGAAAGCAGGGGTGCCATGTGGACACGACCATGGAACCCCAAATGTGCCGCATCTCTAAATTAATGGTCCTGCAACTGCAAGAAGTAGCTTCTTACCTGAAGTCTGCCAAGCTCAAAGAGAGCTTCTTACGAGCTTTATTCCTGCTGATGTAGTTGGTGGCTGAACCACTTTCGTACTGCAGAGAGAGTTAAACGAGTCAAAGACTGGACACGCTGGAACTGTACAGAACTGTGGCATCAGAAATCCAAACGTAAGCAAACAACCTGCCTGATCTGCTCTGGCCTCTAGCAACATATCCCAACACTGTCAAAGTACACAAGCTGGTCTATTAAACGTTGTCGCGGACGTTTACACAACATTTATCGGATACATTTTACCTTCTTTTTCTGTTGACCACCCATTGTGTCGCTCTTTAGCTGTGAGGAGAACCGAACCGGGGGATAAACACGCCGCCAGCAGCTCTCTACGACACACGTGCCGAACGAGCTGCGCTCGGAGGCCCCAGCGAGTTCTGGGCTGTCTGCACATGTGCCTGATTGTAAATAACGATGGACCCAAGTTAGGACTGCTTTTCGATGCCTGACTCAAATGTTTTTTTAAACATAAATGTCTTTATTGCAGATAACGATATTTGATTAAACAAAGCAATATTAATTTTCCATACTAATTAGTTCCTTACATAACAGGGGACCCGTACAATAAAAACTCGGTACAACCGACATTGATGACGTACACTCCTCTTACAACGGGATTGTGAGTCAGTACAGTGGCATTTACAGCTGCTATGCGGTCATTTTACCTCATCGCCTGATCATGAAAAAAAAATACACATGGATGTAGTAAACCTCACAGCACATCCTTAGTGAAATGGATTTCTTGTACAAAGTTAAAGGTTTTGTGCAGTAAACATCAGGGTGAATGGTGGCGTTTTTGCTGACCTCCCATGCTGTTGGAGAGCTTTGGCCTGTGTGTTAAGTGTGCTGCTGAGACATACCGCGGCAAAATAAAATACATGCAAAGATTTACAGCAATTATTTACGCAGCAGAGTCATTTTTACTGCAGCGACTTGGCGTACAGCACGTAGCAAAAGTGCTCACACCCTTAACAAAATCACACATTCTACTGCATAACAAAATGATGTTTTAACATTTCTCTCCATGTGATATTTTCATTCAAAATAACACTCAAAACGTGTTTTTATAATTCAACCTGATTTTTGCATCACAAAATATTTGTTAAAGAAGAAAAAACTGAAATATGCAGTTTGCATAAGTATTCAAAGCCTTTTGCTGTGGTGCATAAAATCACTTTAATGAGCCAACCAGTTACTTGCCTGGTCCTAATAAAAAGATGTGCATTATTGTTGCCTCTAGTTGTTCACAGGCCATGTATAAACCTCAGCTAAAATTGCAGTAATAAATACGTATGTCGATTCATCCATCTGTCTAGCCGTGATCAGTAATGGTTGTGGCAGCACAGAGTGTCCAGGGCATGAAACAAGTGGATGGGAAGCCAGACCACTGCAGTATAATTCTCTCTCTCTCTCACTTTCTCTCTCTCTCCTTTTCTCCTGTGTCCTTCTCTCTGTCTGTCTCTCTCTTCCTCTGTCTCTCTTTCCCCCTCTCACTCGCTATCTCTTTTCCTCTTACTGTCTTTCCCTCTGTTTCCATCACCCTTTTTTCTCTCTCTCTGTCTGCCTGTCTGTCTCTGTCTTCCTCCTCTCTTTCCCCCCTTGCTATTTCTATCTCTTTTTCTCTCTCTGTCTTCCCCTCTGTTTCCTTCAGCCTATTCCTCTCTCTCTGTCTCTCCTTCTCTCTCTTGCCCCCCTTTTTCCTCTCTCTGTCACCCCCCCCCCTTTCTTGGAAACCAGTCCATCACAGTGCAGTGTAACCCTTTCACTTTTCACACACTATTATTTAGTGCTGACTTCCGTGCACCTTTAAAGTAAAGTAAATTAAAATGACAGAAAATAAACTGAACGGTTCTGTTAAAACAGCATCATGGCAGATGGAGAGAAAGAAAAAGTCACACAAGCTGGGCTGAAATACCGGTATCAGCTACTTTTATCACAAAATTTATGTCCATCAGCTTGTCACCTACAGCCCTAATGTGATTTGATGATGACGTTACGAGGAGGAGGTGCGGTATGCCGATGTGGGCGGTGGATCATCCAGAGTAGAAGGCGGGGGGTGGTGAGGATCACCAAGTGAGGCTCAACACTGACATGAAGACAGCAGGTCTTGAACATCAGTGTGCAGCTCATGCAAGCCATCTCTTTTGCAGGAAGGCAGCAAAGATCTTGAGGAAGTAGTTCACCAAAATGGGGTTTCGAGACTTTTTCAAGACTTTCTTCCTTGGCTTCTGGGACTATGAGACACCGAAGGTTATGGTGGTTAAAAACAGAACGCTTGGGATCATCTACAGAAGCATCCACTTGCTCGTGACCACTTACTTCATATGGTGAGCAGCAGCACCCTTTCTTACTCAGTCCATCTCGTTCCAAATGTTTCTTCAGACATGTTTATATAAGAATATTGAGCAGTGTGATTGTCAGTCATCGTCACTCTTGTTCCCATCTGCTTTATATTTCATATTTGTATGTTTAAAATTGGAGAAAGTTCTGCTGAGAGGAGATTTCCCTCTGATTCAGTCTGTGAGAGAAACAAAGCTGCCAGTGCTGCCTTTATGGTCTTAGACATGCAGAGCCTTTTCAAAAATGATAAAGCTTCCTTTCATTAATTGACATTTGAAATGGAACGAAGGTATTTGAATTTAGCCTCAAAGGACCAGCAAAATACTCATTTTTGGAAATGCTCTGGAAATGGTCTGCAGTAACGCCGGTGATGCTCTGAGAAACGTGAAGACGAGTCTGGTCGTGTCCCGCAGACCATTACAGACCATTACTGTGTAATGTGAAATTTGAAACCCACAGGTCCATTTCAAGAAGTTTTCTTTTCCTGATGGTCCTTTCGCAGGTCAGAGAAGGTATTGTGTGTCGAACAGCAGAAAAAGCAAAAAGATCTGAAAGACTTTCAAAACAACAGACTGTATGACTCTGCCACTAACTGTCGTCAGTAGTTCAGCATCTCCGTGAGATTTTATGTTAATCCTTACATTTCTCTGGAGTTCAGCATAAATTTCATGCAGCTGGGATGAGATTAGAGAAGGTCTGGTTGTGAGAATACAGGCTCCTGGGTTCCATTGAAAATATTACAACATTTAAACATTGGATTACAATATAGTACCATACTGATGACGCGTTTTCCGACTGTGCTGACAGACAGGTGAAATGTGACATTTTAGAAACTTCCAGAAAGCAATGAGGAGATGCTTTGCTTCACACTGGGGCACTTTTCCACTGACAGGTACGTGTTCATCAGCCAGAAGGCTTACCAGGACAGTGAGACGCGGCCCGAGAGCTCCGTCTACACCAAGATGAGGGGCACGGCCCTGCTGGGCGACACCGTGCAGGACATGGTGGAGTATGTGAGACCCTCAGAGGTGAGAAGCAGGGTGGAGCTTTTCCTCCAGGCCACAAAAACACCAGTACTGATGGGAGGGGGACAGCTCCACTAGTCCAGCAAAAGTGAAAAAAGACACTTTTTTGGCTTCCCTGAACATACAGAGTTAAAGAACTCAAACACACAACGTCGTCACAAGGAAAAGCTAACAGGTTATTTATGCGTTTAATTTAATATAGTTGGACTGTCATATAGGACTCCGTTGTCTTCAGTTCTGTCGGACAATGAGGCAGAAGGTGCTGGAAACAGTCTGACCAGACCAGCGTTTTCATAATCTATCTACTGCATATGAGAAGTAACAGCTTTTCATTTTGTTAAATCCCACTGTTTGTTTGTTGCTTTTACTAGGGTGGGGATGTCATCAGCACTATTCTGCGCAAAGAGCTCACATATAACCAGAGGCAGGGTGTGTGTGCTGAGGTGAGTCTTTCGCCGCACACGTTGGGTTCTCAGCACTCGAACGTGGCTCTGTGGTCGAGTGAATCCCGGCTCCGCGATGCGGTCGCCACACACTGCGTGTCTGGTGTTCCTCGCACATTTCTGCTGTAGGTAACAGTGCAACTTCTTTTCCGTTCAGCATTTCTCTGTGCCCAGTGCCAACTGCACGTCGGATCTGGACTGCACAGAAGGAGAAGTCAACTTTGATGGCCAAGGTAGAGGGACATGAATAACAACCAAAAATTCTGCTACTTTCACTGTGTTACTAGTAAATGACATTGGAAACAGAAGTATTATGTACAGGAAATCCTCGGTATCAGAATCTAATTCATCCCTGGAAATGTCAGATACAACATTTTTCAGGTACAGAGTGTCTATTTCTCATTATTTTAAATGGGGAAAATAAATAAATAATGAGCTCCCATCGGGAAACACCTGTATGACTATGAAGCCCTGAGCTGAGCAGGATAAACACGGTAAACATCAGTTACCTCATTAGAAAAGACTCAATGTGGTCACGAATGTGCTGTTTATACCACGGTGCCATGTGTACAGCACAGCACATCTCACACGTTAGTATCGCCACCGACATTTAAATAAATTGTTTTTTTTTTGTAAAAAATGAAGTGCACAATAAATGTGGTGCTGCAGTGCAAATGTGTTGAGACAAAGTGAAACTAATGGAAATAGCTGATAAGACACCAGCATGTCTGGCTTTGGATAAATTTGTAACAGAAAACAATGCAGTTTATTAAAATATATGCAGTATTATTTTATTACGTTACACTCTATGGTGTTTATTTGTGGATCTTTAACATTTCATTTGGATTTGTATTCATGTTTTGACTTTATTATTACAAATAAGCTTTGGATGAAAATTTGTTACAGCACAAGTTTCCTTTCAGACACCGGAAAATTACTATATAGGTAATAATACTAAAAGCCGTTATAGTGAAAATTCGATTATAGAGCATTTGGAAACCAAGGAATTGCTGTATTTTCAAAAGTGGAATATAAGCTGATGCAACAAGAGCAATAAATGTAACATATGTTTGCATTTTTAATGAGTTGCACGAATATTACTTTATGCCTTTAGGCCAAAGAACGGGGCGCTGTGTACCTTACTACAACTACACCTTTAAGACCTGTGAAATTAGAACCTGGTGTCCTATTGAGGAATTTGCAGCCATCAGGTGGGTCTTGGCCTTTTTCTGGAGGACTCTTACCCACAGTAGCTGCTCAACTGATCGTTGTGTAATAAACCGCTGCTGTCGAGTCTTTGAGTCCTTGTTTGAGCATCTCAAGGTCAAGAGGACACTGAAAGGAGGTGAGGAAATTTCTTCACTTGAAGGTGGTGACTTACGGCTGTTCAACTGTTCCTCAGAGAGCCGCCATTAAAAGAAGCCATCAATTTCACAGTGTACATCAAGAACACCATTCACTTCCCCACATTTAAAGTTCTCCGGTAAGAACCTTACAGTTAATCATCTGCACAATAACGTCACAGAAACTTGTTTTTACTTACTATGCAGGTTTACTTAGTAAACACTGCGCAGGTGAGAGTTCGTGTGATTTGAATGAAGGAATGAAATTATTTTGGAACATCCACATGATCCACGTTGTCACCTACATGGTCTCTGAACGTCCAGTTGTGCTACTGTGTGGGCAGCAGGCAGCATAGGGGTCAGATCTGCTGTCTTTGAGCTTGAAGAACCAAGGTTTGAATCCCACCTTCTGCTCTAGTACCCTTGAGCACCATACTTACCCTAAACAGAGTTAAAATTACCCAGTTGTATAAATGGGTGAATGATTAGCAAGCAAACAGTGTAAAATGCATGTAAATGTTAGTGTTTTTATTTATCTGAGACAGAGGGAACATCAAGCCTAACCGCGGAAGATATCTGAACCGCTGTACATACAATGAGGAGACGGATCCCTACTGCCCCAACTTCCGGCTGGGCTACATCGCGGAGCAGGCCAGGGAGAACTTCACAGAACTCTGTGAAACGGTGGGCCACACGATTCATCCCACAGCCAACACCTCAGAAGCAGAATACTGAACGCAGAAACACATTCTGACAGTTAAAGTAGAAGCAAAAGGAGGTTCTACTTTAAAATGTGGTCTTCTTACTGGTTTAGTACTTGCTACCTTGATGCACACTATTATATAGCACTTTCAAACATCTGCTTTCATCAAGGAAATTTGTAAAAATTGGCTATTAGGTTTGCGCTAGTTTCTTCTGCTCTGCATTTAATGCCAAATATCTCGTTTTGCCAAAGAAAAGCAGGGAAACTTTGGAGAGAAATGTTAACAACATGGAGTGTGTGGCTCTGTCAGGGAGGAGTGATCGGCGTCTTCATCAACTGGAACTGTGACTTTGACATGGATCCCTCCAACTGCGTCCCCACCTACGCCTTCCGACGCCTGGATGTCCGGAAGAATCTCCCCAGCTCGGGGTACAACTACAGGTGAGGGACCCTTTTGCAGGTGCTACCTGGAGTAGATTTGTGACCACACTGGTTCTACAGACATGTTCTGGTTGAAAGCCTTTATTTGTAACATACGTACTTTTTGTAAAAACTCCTTTCCTTCAGGTTTGCAAAATATTACAGCAGAAACGGCAAAGAGTTTCGAACTCTCATCAAAGCCTTTGGGATTCGGCTGGATGTCATTGTCCACGGGCATGTAAGCTCCTCTTCCTTCGGTGTTCTGTGCAAAAATTATAATACCTACAAAATAATTATTTTAACTTAATTTGTTGCAATAAAACTGCAGTAAACAATAACTGATTCTTTGAAGGCTGGAAAGTTTAGCATCATTCCAACGATCATTAACATGGTGACTGCACTGACGTCTGTTGGAATTGTAAGTTTTTACGAGCCTTATCTCAACAGCCTTTAAGAACATTGTGAGTTGGGGGTGTTTTTTCATAGCGCCGTTGAAATCCTTCCTTCTTCCGTTTTCCTGTCAGTGTTCTCTCATCTGCGACTGGATCTTGCTCACGTTCATTGACAAGAATGAGGTCTACAGCGAAAGGAAGTTCGATGAGGTCAGACATTCACTGTTTTTCTATCCTGTCAACTGCATCTGAAGATCTGATTTGTAGATCATTATTTGATATTTGGGAGATAAAATCCAAAACTGTTCTTCGATGCTCATTTCGTTCAAACCGTTTTGTCATGACGGAAGCATTATCAGTGCTAAGATTTACAGCTTGTTTCTTTCGCTCTCAGCAGCAAAAAAAAAAAAAGCAAATCCTTTACAAATGTTTCTTGAAAACAGACCTGCTGAGATGATTGTTGACTCTGTGTTGGTACCAAATGATCAGACTGTCAAAGGAAATTGTTCACACAGTTTAGGCGCCAGACGATTGGCCTTTTTCGTTGGGTTAACATCACAGTAACATAGAGACAAAATTTCAAAATTCTCCACACTTTCTGTTCTTCATCTCTGACTTTTCTAGTCAGCGTTATTTTGAGGTTGCTCCAACCCAACTGCACAGCCCCTTGTTCTCGGCAGTTATGAAACTGCGAGCTGCTCGATGTCAGCAAAGAAAAGGAAAATCCTTTGAGAAAACTGAGGCCTGGACATAACCTCTGCATTACTCCAAGAACACTGGCGTATTACCCTGGTACTTTTTTCTGCAGGTCTCAGAAGAATCTCCCCCTGTTACAATGGCTGACATCACCCTCACAAGTTATGGCTCAATCCACTCAGACCTCTCTGAGGGTGTGGCGCTATGACCCCCCACCCCACATCCTGGCCAGAGGTGTGGATGACGGTACTCGGAGGGCAGGCGGTGTCTTCTTAACCCTCAAGGACCTGCTGTTGGACTGTATTTCTCAAATGTGGGTGTCACCAGAGACCAGTGAGCAGAGCCAGAAAGTGAGACCCAGGTGAGACTTGCGTTTCCTTGGTGAGCCCCCTTTACAGGAATATGTCCATCAGCAGAGCTTAGACTTCATGTTACTCTTAAATGGAAGGGATGAAACGTGTTATTTTAATACGACAGAACGTCGGAAGTAGTGAATATTAAAACAACTGCAACAGTTGACTAATTAAACACTTCTAGCCTCAGTAAAATCTTTAGAAAACCTGGAAGGCCAAACTACACAAAGGCGTTTCAATTCAATTCACACATTTTCCCTAATGTTCTTTTTCAGACTAATTAAAAATCCTTTCAGCAATTTCAGGTAAATGTATACGGAAAAATAAGTTTTTATTTTATACTCGAGCAAGTGAAAACCCCAAACTGAAATCATACGTATGTTGAATAAAATGATCCTGCTCCTTTGCACACACAGTAGTGTTATATACCTATGGCTGTAATTAAATATATACATTCACATTTCCACGTACATGTATACAATTCCGTTAACTATTATAATAAGGATGTAATCTGACCCTTAAAGGTTTTGTTGTGGGAGATAGAGATGAAGTCTTACTTGCACAATAATGATCTACATCCAACAACTCAACAAGAAAACCAAACTAAACAGCAATGTCGCAGCAAGGGTGATAATATTTCCGAAAAACAGCGTAAAGCATATGTTTGTACCCAGAGGATCTACATGGTGATATATGAGACGTTTTGGTTCAGCTCTTTGTAGAGCTAAGAAATTTTTACAAGACTTAATGACCTTAAAATGGAAAGTGTTTCCCTAACAATGACCAGGTTCTGCAGTGATTCCAGTTGGCACAAACAATGTTTTCAAACAGCTCTAAAAACATTTGCTGAGCAAGGAATTCCAGTTTTCTGTGTGCTTCGCTAGATGTTTAATATCTATGAAAAAGCAAACCAGAGTTTACGCTAAAAATCTATTTTACTGCTCAAACCAACTGTCTGTTCAGGGGTTCAGGGGAATATTAATGGTTTGTAGGTGCAGCAGACACTGAAACTAATAAGTTTTAATTTTCCAATCTAATAAATCAATGCAAATTTTATATAATTCATGTTGAGTAACCAGAAGAGTGGAGGTGAAAATTCATGTCAGAGTTTTCATGTCAAGTGACAGTCATATAAACTATAAGATACAGTTTACGCTGAAGTAAACATACAGTAAGTTTTGTCCATCTCATATGATAGAAAAGCTGCTAAACTTCAGCTAAAAGTTCACAGAATGAACCGTGCAGAAGTTTACAGATTCAATTCAAAAGAAATCCCTCTCTGCCGATGTCGACATACCCCATTTTTGGCATTAAAGGTTCCGCTTTTAAATGTTGGCAAGTGAATTTTAAAGGTACAAAGCAGTGGGTGAAGATCTACGTTAAAAGTGAGCATTCTTGCAAGAATGTTTTTATAAGAGTGCAGTGGAACATGTGGCCAGGGAGGCGGAGCCCTTAGAAACCAACCTTCCTCACGCCTTCATCTGATCTCTAAGAACAAGTTAATGCATACGATGAACATTTGATTTAATATTTTGGAATTCATTAAATGGAACTTATAAAAGAATGGAAAAGGTTTTGCACAGTAGCTACGTTCTGCAGCTTCCCTCCCTTTGAATGCAACACACAACTCTGAGTTTGAACGTAAGGTGTCAAACCACCAACAGTATGGAATTAACATGCACTTATACACTGTAAATAAAGATAGAATAAAGAAAGCAGATTCATAATGGACTGGCCTTTTTTATCCTTCAGCAGCATCACCTGCCAGAACAATGGGGACAGTGCACAGAAGAAAGGTGCACAAAAAGAAGTGATTCCGATAATCCGATAAGAACATTTCACACTAAAAGGGTTACTCTGAGAAAGATTTCAGGGAAGTGGGACTGAAATTATTTTCTTAACCGAGCATCGATTGGGAAAGTGTCTTCTGGTGTGCAGCCTAATGGATCTGTGTCTTCTGCTGTGACGTGCTATTGCAAATGATCTGTTACAGTCTGGAGCCCAAACGGCTGAACGTAGAGCCATGCAGCACAAGGCACCTCAGACACATGTGAAAACACACGGGGCCCAGATTACGCATGTGCAGGAACATTTTTCCCGACGATCAAACGGGAAGGACGCCACTGACGGTCCTTCACTGTAACCAACTGGTACTTTGCACAGCAGCGCTGGCATTAATGTGGCATTAAGCTGTGTAAATGACAAGAAATTTATCTTGTACAAGTCAGACATAATTCCATTACTTGGAGGGAGTCTTCCTAGTGTGAACAAGAAAAATTAAATTAACGTTGGTTCTAAGAAATCTAATTCAGGGGCGTCTGACTGAGATCCCAGGGAGAAATCAGATTAGTGGACAGAGAGAGGAGGCAACCAAACCTCACAGCATATCTAATAACACATCTGCTATCAATAGGCAAGGTTAAACCCGATGCATGAAGTTATTCCGCGGTCTGTGGTTACGATGACATGGTGATTTATACACTCAGTATGTATCTGTACACTTTAGTAACGGCAAGAAAACTTATTACAGGCAGTTTTCCTGGGATGACTATTTTGGGCTTTTTACACTGCAAAAGAAATATCACATCAAGCAGCACGAGACTGTCTCTTCATCTTGGCCAAAAGATCAGTACGCTTCTAAGGAATCGATATTTACCAGATCAAATCTCCATTTCAAACACTGACTGCCATCATAGATGTAAACAGGCAAAATTATTTCTGAAAACAGCAACGGTGAGAAAACCTGCACAGAACAGTAAGTGGCGTTTTTTTAAAATCTGTACTTTATTATTAAACCTCTGATACAGGGAATTACTTTCACGTACAAATATATTTATAAATTTCAGTACAAATACAGATGAGACACAGTAAGTTCGCTGTAAACACTTCCACGGGAGCTTATCATGAAACCAAGAGCAAGGTACTGACGTGTGACTGTGACTGTCGGAAAATGTGTTCACAGCTCCTCTGTACAAAGCAAAAAAGATCATCTGAAATGTTCAGTTATGACTTTCATTTTCCCACCTGAATAAGAAAATCCTTAGAATGCCAAGCAGAAGAATCTTGTTTCTACTCCATTTTGCCCAACTGTGGACTCATGTGGAGCAGCCAGTCGATGGTCTCGAGCAGGAACTGCATGCTGTAGTGGGTGGCGATATTCCGGAACACTCTGATTTGCTCCGAGAACCTCTGAGACCAGAAGAGGAGGTGTATAGAAAATCATCACATGCTGCTTTATTTATTTATAATACATTTATCTACAGTAATGGTAACAGCCCCAGTTGGACTGACATAATACACCACAGAAGACGCTGCTTCTCACCGTCAGGTTAAGAACACCGCAAACGAAAACAGCATCTCGGGTACATGCGGAAGCAGGAGGGTGTTGTGTACAACTGAAACCCAGCGGCCATCTGTTGCATTTACTGGCCAGGTCTCTTGTGTAACATGTATTTATCTACACATGATATACTCAAGTGCACTCAGACATCTAATGACCATCCATCCATTACCCTTAACTGCTTTATCTTGGTCAGGGTTGCGGCAGCCCAGAGCCTTATCGGACAATCCCAGCATTAGCCTATGAAATGACATACGGATGGGAAGCGAATCCATGGCATGATATTTGTTCTGATTCAATTAAAGTAGTATTTTCAATATTTGGTGCTAACTTGATCTGGGTCAACTCAAGTATTTCTTCAGACTGAACTGCAAGTCTGCAGTGAGTCTGTGTCACGTGGTTGAGGTTGGCTCGAGGCGGGGGGGGGTGGTGGGGTGGTGTACCTTTGTGGAGAATGTGAGTGCGAAGTCCCCGGCGCAGCTGCAGTAGGTGGGCATGTTAGCCCCCTTCACACCTTGGCATTTCACACACACCTGGCAGAGACAAACATCCATTGCCAAGATCATTAAAATGAAAAATGCTGCATGAACATGTCTGCTCGGGGTACAGTATACAAGATCTTAGAAGACGTTGCTAAAAATTTACACAAAAATGTATACAAAATGGCGGGAAAACGCTAAATGTACTCCTTTAAAGTTTACCAATTTTTCTGTTGTCCAGCCACATTTCAAACTGTATGACAGAGCAGAGCAATGGACACTCAGTCCCACACAAACACACACAAAGGTAGTTTAGAGACAGCTCTTCACCTGAAACACATCACTTTGGACTGTGGATGGAGTCTCACGCAAAGATAAAGAGACCATGCAAACTACACACAAACTGGACTCGATCCTACAGCTGAATGCACAGCTCAGGCATCCTGAGGCAGCAGCACTGTCCGCTGTCCCACCAAGCCGCCCAAATAATGAAAAAAATATTTTGCTCTTGTCAACACAAGATGTTTTACCTGAAATAGTGCTACATTTGTAAATACACAATTGAGGGTCACACGCACCAAGTCTTGCAGGTTGTACGCCATGAGCTTCTTCTGAAAGGCCCCCACCAGTGTCATCTCAATGCTCTCCGTCTCGTACTGAGCCTGGCAGTTGGAGCAGAACCATTGGGGAAGCACAGAGCCATCCTGGTGGGAAGAACAATGGCACAAAAACCCTCTTAGGAATAAACAAACCAGAAAAATATCCAGAATAACCATTTTTTACATGTACGCAAGGTCTAATGAAAAAGAACTTGGCATGATAACGAAGTGCAACCGATTCTCTCCTCAGTCGTGCCGCCGTGATGGACAATCATCACGGCTGGACTTTTGAGCCAAACCACGAAACATAAAAGGATCGTAACTAAAGGCTCTGACCTAGTTCTACTATAGGTCCCGGTTTCTGAAATCTCACCGGTGCCACAGAAGGATCCTTGCAAAGGTCTAAGTCCCGGCAGAAGTTACAGTGGCGGCAGATGACCTCTGGGAGGACGTAGGAGTTGCAAGGGTCACGGAACTGGGCCTCTTCGGAGAACTCGCCCACATCCACCAGCCGCAGAAGGTCCCTCTTCAGCTTGTTCACTTGGTTGGTGATGCTGGTGTCCAGAGAGAGGACCTGAGTGACGCAAATGAGCATGTCAACCAGAGGAAGGGGAGCAGGAGCAGCAATAAATGCACTTGCCACACTATACGTCGCTCCGGAGTACAAGTCGCATTCCCTAAAAATGCGCATTTGTGATGAAGCATAAATATTAGCATACAGTGTGAAACGTGCCGCAGAAATGACAAACATGGTGGTCCAGAATCACAAAAACTGTCGAAATCTTAAATGTTAAACAGTTGAGTAATTTCTGCCATTGACGCATCCTATTCGTCACGGACACCACATTACTAAGCGTAGTTTTTTCTGCTTTATACTGACAACATTTTAAGCCAATTGTAAGAGTTTTGTAATCGACTAACAAAACCACCAGTCCAGCTAACATGTTGTACAATACAGTATATTGTTCAAAGTTTTTTTTATTATTATTATATACTTTGCCCCAGAGTGTAAGTCACAGAAACCTAACCCTTATAACCCAGAAAATATGGTACCTTCATATCCGATCAGACATGTTGTCAGAGTGCGAAAACCTCCTAAGCTAACAGGCCCCAGGCGGCAGAGTCAGTCACAGACCTGGCACACATATTTTATGAACTCCAGGGCAGGGTTGTTGAGAGGCAGATGAGAACCAGGAAGGCTGGGAAACATATCGGAGGGCAGCGTGCCACTCCTGCTGCCTGTCACCTTCTTCTGGATCTTCTGAGTGATGGTGAAGACATTCTGTGTCAGCTCACTTGACACATACTCCTGAGAGAAGGTGATCATACCTGGAAGACCAAGACAGACACAACATATAAGAGGCACAAATGAACACTCCCACGGACTTCAACAAAAGCAGTTGTTTGTATTCACTACAGACTGATGAGTGGACTTTCATTAACGTTATTTTTATAATCTGAAACGGTTAAAGATCAGACTATGCACAGCTAGAGCATCACTCTGCTAGATGGCATTATTATTATGTTACATGTTTTATCAGAAGACTTAAAATAACAGGCTTACCTGATTTCTGTCCAATTTATAAAGGAATTAAATGTTTAAGCAATTTATATAATAAATAAAAAAAGATATGCATTGGTCACAGTATTGTACTTCCTGGAATCACAATGTTTTGAGGATAAATTGACCACCTTAGCAATTTTTTCTATTTGTAGTGATTTTTGATGTGGTCAACACTGGTACCAGATCCCCGAGTCCTTACCGGGCAAGGCAGTGGAGTCCCCTGACGCTTGCTGCGACACCTGGCTCACCCCCCGCCGTTTAACAGGTGTGGCCCCAGGCGCATTGCGTCGGACTTCCTCCTTCATGCTATGATAGACGGCTGCGATGTAAGCTGAGGACCAGCAAATCACACAAGAGCAGAATAAGAACAACGGAGGGAATAACAACCACATATAAAATGCAGGTACTTTTAAGAGAATATAAGCAACACTGAAGACCACCTGAAATGATCATGAGGAAGTACTTCTGACACGAAGCTGTTTGAGGAAGGTACTGCATGATGTTCCAGTTGCTCTCAATTAGGTCTTCCACATCGGTCTCTGCATCATCCTCTCCTTCTGGATCGGCATCCTCTTCTTCATCTTCATCATCACTGCAGTCTTCTGCCCCTTTGTTTTTGTGCACCTTTCCATCCTACATAAAAAGTTTTACATCTCATTCTGCATTCCATTTCTTGGCAGAGAGTTTCACACCTGCACAGCAGTTAAAGGAGCCTAAGCAGAGGTACCTCCTGGTACAGAATGCTGCTTGGAAGTTTGCCCTTCACCCCTCCATAGTTGGTTGGGTCCATCCATAGCAGAAACTCCCAGCATCGTGAGAAAGAGATGGACAGGGAGTGAAAAATCTCTCTTGAGTGGATGCTAAAAATGCATGAGAAATGAAACATTCAGAAACTCATACATTCATTAAAGTTACATATCCATAACACATCTAGAGACACAGAGCAATGTCCATCCATCAATCATCATTCACTGCTGAATCCTGGTGAGGGCTGCAGTGGTCCAGAGCCTATATCAGAATCACAGGGCATCAGACCATGAAACTGCACCCAGGATGAGACACCAGTCCATCACACGGCGGCCACACACACACATACTCAGTCACACACATGCTATGGATGATTTCAAATGACTTTGGACTATGGGTGGAAATCAGCGCATAAGGAGGAAACTCTCACAGACATGAGGCAAACTTGCAAACTCGCCACAGAATATGCTGGATTCACACCCACAACCAAACAGCTCAGGCACTGTGCTACTCACTAAGCCACCATTCCTATACAGCAGTGAACTTAGCAAAATAGCAGAAACTGTAATTATGTTAACAACGTCTCATTAGTACTCAATGTACATAAGTTTCTAGTGCCAGGATAACAGAATCAGATAAATAGGTACAGACTTGTGAACATTTTTTTTGTGATGGTAATGAGACACAAATGACACCAATTTTATGAGAAAATCTGACTTTTTGAGATGTATAAATACTGAATGGTTTCCATTAACATAACAGTAAAACCAGAAAAAAATAAAACCAATGACTAGGAATATGGATGCAATAATGGTTTCCAAGGCTGCCTGACATTGCAGATGTCAGATGGCACCTGACCTGTTGGTGATGTACTCCACATAGGAAATTCCATCATCGATTCGACGCTTCTTGGTGCACAGCAGGATACGGTTGAAGTTTCCATAGATCACAGAGGAGCCCAGACGCTTGAACTCGGCCACTAACCTGACGAGACCAGATAAGCAGGGTTAGAAACACAACTTATTCAGTCACCCACTTCTTGTTACTGGATATAGTTATCCAGTGACAAGAGTGTCATGTTACTGTTACAGAGAAATAACCCCAAACTAAGTCCAAATACCTCTGGAACTTTGTGAAAGTAAAGCAGCAAAATTGACAGAAGTTATGCAAGTTCTTGTTAAACTTTTGAATCTACCTGTCAAGAAAGGGGGGGGGGGGAGACACTCACTGCAGAAAGACCTTCTTCATCATGTTGTGGAGTGTGCGGTGCAGTGCTGGATCATACAGCAGCGAGCTGGGTGAGCACAGCCAGCGGTAGAAGTGCATCACCTGGTTGTCAGCATATACATTGTGGTACTGCGTGATCTCCTTCACCCAGCCCACCACCATGCTTTTCAGAATCCTGTAAACAATAACACAGTCACACTTAATGGGAACCGGTAGGGATTCAGCAGAACATTCATGCCCTCTCCTATGCCTTACTGGCAGCCTTTTATTTATAGTGGTAACTCCTTAAATACCACTTTCCATTTATCTGGATCCTTTTTTCTTAATAAGCTTAGTTTTGTTTTACTTTAGCACAAAGTACTTATCCTGGTATACTTTCTATAGCAGATGCCCAGTGGGCATTTTAACCAGCTACTAGAATCATCTCAAGTGCTCTTATTGATTAGGAGGAGCAGCAGCTCCACTCCAAAGGCATCTCTGAATGCTGAGCTCTCCACCTTGTCACTTAGGAGCTCCTTAATTCTTTTCTACTTCTTTTTTGAAAGAGTGCTAAAACTGAACCACCTCTCCTAACCACCACACCTGTGTAGCCTGCTCACCTGAAAGTGCTGGAGCAGAGCGCTGTCTCATCATAGCTGGCGACTGCATTGGCACTCTGGTTCCCAGACATCATGTCTTCCAGGGAGGCCTGCTGAAGGACATCAAAGCTGACGCCTAAGCTAGCCCCCCCCTCCATGTCGTTGACATGCTGAGACTGCAGGATAGTGTTGACAGCCAGGCTCTGAAGGTCCAGCTCCACGCACACTGTCCACATGTGCAGAAACACACCACAAAGGCTTAGGCTTGTCAAACATGCTAATTATACAGTAACTGCTGCTACTTCTTAGCCACTATGCTAATCACAATGGACACACCTGTGGAGTAACAGCCTGGGGCATTGATCTCCACCGTGCTCCGATCCTCGCTCTCCATGACCAGCCGGCTGTCATCAGCCTCTTTGCCCCCCAGGTCTGGCCGCGCTGTATGCGAGAGCCACAGCAAGTGGTTGTGCTTGCGCAGGTGTCGGGCAAGGAACAGGTCAGAGCCGAAGATGGAAATGTCCTCAGGGAGGTTCCCCACAGGCAAGTGGTAATACCTGGGAGGGAGGAAAGTGTGAAACTGGAGCAGAAATCAAAGCACAATGTTCCTTTTGTGGGAGGCTGGGCACCTACCTGGCCATGTCGAATGCCTGAGACAGACAGCTGTCCAGATTGAGGTAATGTCGAATCATGCGCCGAGCACCGTGCCGCTGCCAGTCCAGCACGCTGTAGTTGATATCATCCATCACATGGACTGGCACAACTGGGAATTCTTCCAGAACTGGCATGCCAGCTGCCAACCGCCGCAGATCCCAGTTAGACTGCACAGCGATCAGGGTGGGGCCCCGGCGCTCTTCCTAAATGCCACAAGTGAGTGAACAGTGTCAGATGAGGTTCAAGCTGAATTCAAGCACAACAGACACACAACTCAAACCACAGAACAGACCTTATTTACAAATGTCATAAAGATAAGTTTATTATGTTATCTAAAAGCGAACGAGACCTTGTAGTTGAGCAGCAGGCGCTGCAGGGCACGGTCCACAGCCTTGGCATCATTCTCCGCTCGCACCTCAAACGTATGCTTCTCTGGAGGGAGGAGATCCTCGCTGGTCTTCTGCAGCAGGGCAGTGCGCTCGACCCCGTACAGGGTGCTCAGATTGGGCATTTGGTTACTACGGACCTGAAAGAATGGCAATGTTCTAGTAGTTCAGTTGTTGGAAGTACCTGGTGACAATCCAAAAGGTCACTGAACTGCTGTGTTGACCACTGCCCAACTCACCGTGTCTAGAACAAAGACACTGGCCTTGCGCTGGGAGGGGATGAAGAGGCCGAACAGGGCTTTGTGGCCCTGGCTGTGGTGGTACAGGAAAATATGACGTATGCTACCTAGTGAGGCAAGGAGAAGGCATTCAGAGAATACATATCAGTTTGAGAAGGAAATCTGTGTCTGTCTTAACCTCGATCAAATTATACCTCTGCCAACAAAAAAGGAAAACAGTTCTGCTTATGCAAATAGTACCGAAGCATTAACGTGACAGAGCATGAATGTAGTCATACCGGGCTCCAGATAACTGAACTGAGCTAGGGACCTCATCTCCAGATGCTCTAGGTCAAAGGTGTCAGTCTCACGGCTGCTGAGGTTTCGCACAACCTGCCTGTTGACCATACACAAGCAGCCCAGCTGCACGAGTGCACGGAACAGCAGAGGGACCTGCACAAGTGGTGAGAGAAGCCAGCTTCAACAACACACATAGACGCATGGCAGCAAGAGCACCCCTGCGCTAACTTGTACACACTTACCTGTGTCTCATAAACACCTTCTATATCGGGGGCAGACAGGTCAGTGTTGATCTCATTGATGTGCTCCTGGTACATGTCCTCAGGTACCGTGTACTGGTACAGGTAATAAACTATGTTGGACCGAGGCAGCATCCGATTCACCTGCAACAAGTCAGGGAAAATGACAGAAGTGCTGATTCGAGAAGTGCTGCTGCTGTGCCATTTGAATGAATTAAAGACAATTTAGTAATATTGAAGGAATCCAGGCAAAGCTCCAGCAGAATATATACAATAACATAGTGACAACTCTGTAGAGCAGTACAGAGTGCCACAGACAGGCCTGACTATAATGTCTCGCAAGAAGGACACGTGACAGACCGCTATTATCAAGTTTAATTGTACGTATATTAAGAAATACCTCTAAGCTGGTTTCGCTGGGGCCATGATCCAGTAAACAATTCATGCTTAATACCGCTACGTTTAAAACTGTCTACACTGTACCAATAATTATTTTCCTTCACTTTTACTCAGCAGCAATATTTCCATTTTTACCATGCAGGACAAGACAAGGTGACATGTTGTCACTGTGATCTCAACTGCCAGTCACAGACCTTCTTGTAGTTGGTTCCTTCCTCCTGTTTGGGAACCCGCTGGTTGACATAGAAGACACGGGGGATGGTGAGCTTCATGCAGTGCAGGTCGTTCCCGATTACAGCCCAGATCTTGAACAGCCCTGGGTGACTTGTCTCTGCAATCTACACACATTTTCTTCTCTCAGTATTTTCAAAAGTATAATGAAGTTACTTAACATTTTAAAGGTTACTATATATGGTCTAAATTATAAGCAGTTTGAAATCTGTTAGAACATTACTTCAGCCCAGATGCTGCACATTTTAAATGTGAATCCTCATACATTTTATAACAAGTGTTTTTTCTTTTAGTTTGAAAGGGGTTTCCAAGGAACAGTGACCTTGTCCTCTTTAAAAGGATCTCTACTACTGGAAAGATCCAAATACATGAGCCAAACATACCTGTACAATCTGCCAGGGCAAGTCCAGGACACTGCGAGCCGTCCGCCGCAGGTAGGTGCCCAGGTCGGTGGTGCTAGCGCCTCCACGAATCACTCCACCCCCAGCAGGTACAGCACCACCATCTGCCAGACGCCGCCTCTTGCGATGCTCCCTTCGCTGGCGTAGCTGAAGCTCCCACTTCTTCTTGTGATAGCGTAGCCACACCAGGCGCTCCTCCTGGAGGGGAGAAGGAGGAAGCATACTGATGAACCAACATCAAATCCTCCCACATGAAATCAGAGAAGGTCAGTTCTTTCTGAGGTTCTACACTACCTGCTGCCCACCGATTTTTCCATGTGACACATCATGTGCATCAGAGAGCAATTATAGGGATGGGACAGACCGGAGGCAGCAGTCAGGTATGAGGTTCGTACCTTTGTTTTGCCAGTGGGTGGTGGTGGGCCCAGGATCTCTCTCCAGGACTGGGTGAGCTCCAGCTCCTGTGACTCCACCTGGCTTTCCCCAACCTGAGATGCCCTCTTGCGCTTGGTGCTGATGAGGATAGCAGGCTGCAGGGGAGGCCGCTGCATCCCAAAGTCCTCCATGTCTGGCATCTCCTTAGACTCCGAGCACTGGGTATCATCGAGAGCCAGCTGGTGGGAGGCCACCTGGGAGAAGCAGTGACAGGTCACTGTGTGACATTATGATTTTTTTTTTAAAAATCCTACAAAGGCAGAGCACTGGAAATGGCAGCAGCAGTGATGCGAAACAACACTAACAGACATAAATGACACAGCAGTCTTAATTACATCCACAGTTGAGACTACCTGTCTCTTGCCCTCACTGACGAAGAGTTCGCTGATCTTCTTCTGTTTGTAGATGTCGTTCTTCTCCAGTAGCTTCTTGTGCAGCCAGTCGGGGTGGCGGACCCTCGGCACCGGGTTCTTCACCTGCAAGATGAACAAAGGGAGTAGAACTTTTACTAAGTCAAGCACAAGAACTCAATCTAAAATGCAGTACAAGTAGCTCATTTTCCCTCAGACCTGTTGCAGGGCTGCAGGAATGGTTATGATTTTCTGTATGGCACTCCCCAGCCTTTCAATGTAATAATTCCAGTCCAGTATCTGCAAAAAATAAAAACACCCATCGGCATCATGGAGCAACAGAAACATGTTTCAGAGCAGATCTTGTGAGGAGAACTGGGGGTGCTACAGTGTTCTGTCAAGTCAGGGTTCTTAAATTCATTCTCGTCTGTAGAGTTTCCACCATAGGGGCTGGACTCACTGAGCGGATGTCCATGTCATGCAGGCTGGGCATCTTGAGCCATTTGCGCAGAAAGTGCTTCTTTACACTGGGCTCAGCTTGGAAGATAGCCAGTGGGATGGCCCTGTTCAGCAAACAAACAAACAAACAAACAAACAAACACACACAGAGAAACAAACGTCAGGTGAAACTAGTATTTTGAAAATTCATGCCTTTTGTCTTCTTTCAAAACCTTGATTGGTATAACATGGTGGTATTAAAGAGAAGATTTCGATGGTGGACTGATAGATAGCATCAATAAATAACTGGATAGCATTAATTGCCTATACAAATTTGTAGTACAAAGAGGTTGTCATGGGAACAGCAGTGCATGACTGGGCTGCTCTGGCATCACTCACCTCTCAGTGACAGGAGACCCCTCTGGCTTGCGGGAAATGACATAGCGGCAGCTTAAGCCAGCGTCTTTCACCATTTGGTCACCTAAGAATTCAGCCAGGCGCTTGGCGGTACTGATGGAGGTAGACTTTTGCTCTCCATAGTCCTCCAGCTTACGGGACATGGAACGGTTCTCAGAAATGAGTTCAAACAGCTCTGCATCTGGCATGTTGGCAGCCTGGTGGGTAGCAGTTATAAATATTACAGCAACGCTCTCACTGAAGCACTTGCTTGAAGAGCAACACAACACAGGAAAAACAAAGGAGAAATATCACCTTGCTGTAGAGCACATCCAGCCAATAGTCAGCCACCTTGGCCACTGAGGCATAGACCTCCTCAAGTGTGGTACCCTTGAGGAAAGCCTCGAACACTGAGGACTGGAAGATCTTGATAAGCTGCAACTCTCCTCGTCGCTTCACTTCAAAGCCTTTCAGCTCAGCAAGAGAGCCATCTTCATTGAAAACAGCATACCTGTCCAAGGAGAGGCACTCTTAAAATGGCAATTTTAATTTCAAGTACCACCGATGCTCCTGCAAGTTAGTTTTGCACTGCATTTTAAAATGTGTTTTAAGAACTTATAATGTTGCAAAATACAACTCCACCGGTTTTTCATTGATTCCACCCTAAGCATTTCCACCTTTTCTTCAGCTTCTTGCCCTCCTCCTTGGATGCTGGCAGGATCATAGCCAAGTATGGCCCATCCACCTCAAAGAAGATACTGTTTTCAGCTCGTGTTTCATAGGTTAGAGATGCAGGATCCACAAGCTCCTGGTACTGGTGATTGGTGAATCCCTCCTGTATTCAAAAATTAAATTCCAGGGGAAATAATACAGTAAAGTAGAAACTCCATTCGCAGAACTTAAGCAATACTAGAATCGTATTCTTAAAATTTTTTTTCAGATGTTACTAGTTAAACCCTAAAGTTGCCAAGGGTAAATATTTACACAGTAATCCCTCAGTATCCAAACTTTCTATATCAAAGTTTTCGCTATAACAGCTTTGGAAAATTAACATCTAAATATCAGTATCTGAACAGAAACGTTTGCTATAACAAATTTTTGTCCAAAGCTTGTCATTAATAATAAATAAAAAATTAATTTTAAAACATCAACAAATAACTACTGTACTGTAATAAAAACAATACCATATGTACTGTAATAAACTGTATTGTATATTATTACGAATTTATATAAAGTGAAAGTTCAAAGTGTGCAAGTCCACACTGACATCTTATCAACAAATGGAATAATCTCGTGACACAAATAGCAGCCTTGCTGTGAAAAACACAACTGAAGATGCTGTTGCATGTTATAAGGAGCTTATTTTAAAAACCTATTTCTTTAAATGCTGGCGGCAGCACTAACATGCGAAATGTCCTGTACTCTGCATGTGGTGTGATGCATTATAAAATATGCAAATTAATGACAACATTAAGTGTTTTCTAATTAGGTAACTGGTGTTAGAGTGTCTTGTCATGGCGAAATCATGGGCTGATAGTTATATAGATGTTGATTTTGGATGGACTGGGAATGTTTTGTTTGTCCCATTTAAAAAAATGAGAAATAGGCCTTCCGTATCTAACCTGTTTTCGGAGATGAATTAGTGTCATATACTAAGGCGTTAATATACTGTCAGTTGTGTTAATTTATAAGATAAGAAGTTTAAATAACACAGCCAAGTAAAGTATTCATTTTTAAAAAGTGTGATAGAAAAGAAATACTTCACCTTCACCATAATGTTGAGCATAGCTCCTGGATATGAAATTGTCACTTTTGGCTTCTTCTCATTACTGGATTTGATGACAAAATTTTCAGGAAAGGTGTTTGGGAGAACACACCAGATACCATCTGTGTCCAACTCAAGAGGCCGCCTGCATCACACAAATCAGAGAAACATTTTACCTGTGTTCGGGAAAACTTATTTCGTACGTTAGCTGCAAAGCACAATGACTGATGAAATTTATTTCAGTGCAATCGGTATTTTTATATCATAGCGGTAAACTGGAGATGAAAACTTAAGACTTTGCTCACCCAATTTGCTCTATAAGCTCCCTGGCTTGGGTGATGATGTTGGCACCAGTGTAGCAAACAATCCCAGCCATCTCCATGGAGTACCAACGCGCCCTTCAAGGCAAACAATTTGTAAATCAGCCATCAGCATTTAACAGGCAGCACAAAGTCATAGTGTAGAAAACCTTATGAAGTTCATGTCCTGCTCAGATTTGCAATCAGAACTGCAACACAGGTGACAATGGATATGTCAGGTAAGCACATGAAATTCCTCTGGGCACCAGGAACATACCCTTTGCGCATGACATATCCATAGAAGGAGTTGAGGATGCACTTATGGGCCAGCTGAAGTGAGTCATAGAGGATCTCCATGTTCTTGCAGCGCTTCACCTCAGCTGCATCGCTGCTGTCCTGAGCAGCCATGAGCTTCTTCTTCCACACCTGACAGGGGGAAGAGGGACAGAAGGCCAGTGAGAGCAAGTCAGGCCTGTGTACAGTGTCTGTCTCAAAATATTCACTCAGTCAACCATTTTGCTATCAGCTGAAGTGATCAGCACTACACACAAAAGACTTGTTTAAAAGGTACAATATTATGGGTCTCTGTTTCTGTGAGCTGGACTTTTAAGCTTCCTTGTACCCTACACCGTCAGCACCTCCACCAACACTCCAAAAAGCCACAGAAAAAGAAGGGCCACTGTCACAAAATGTTATTATTCCCAACATTTAAGGGCAGGAGCACACAGCAGGCCAGTACCTTGTGTAGTCCTTTAAACTCGTAGCGGCGGTCTCGAAAAGCCCGCACAGTGTCCACATAGAAGGAATTCTCTCTCTGGCAGATGGTGGTTACTCGCTCCTCCAGCCTTGTCAGGTGTACCTTCTTGTATGCCTTCTTGCAGTAGTCTGAACAGGATGTAAACCACAGACAGTCAAATGACACCAAACCACCCAAAAAAAATGACAAGCCAACAAAATCCAAAATGGCAAAAGGTGCTCACCGCTGAGGCGTTTCTTTTCGTGACGTGCCTGCTCCTCGCGGTTCAACTCGTGGAAGGCACGTGGCTGGCCATTGGGAAACAGAGGGGGGAACTTCTCAGACTCCAGCTGCTGCTGGATGCGGTGAAATTCACTGCGACTGGCGGGCACTGAAAAGAGAGGTAATTGTTGGACATGTGAAGAAGTCACATTTAAATGAATAGTTTTCTCCTCAGGAAAATATGACTGTTTAGAATACAACTCATTCTGCTCCCTTAAGCAAAACCTCAAATTGATCACATATTAGTTCTATTTTGTCAGCACCGGAAAAAAAACAGACAAATTTACTTACTGATCTCTCCTCTCCACTGCCAGGTCATCTTCCTTTGACAGATGGCTCCCGGTTTGTTGAAGTCACAGGCAGCACAGGTGGCCTCATCCACCATGGCTGATGGCTAGTTATTTAAAAAAAAAAAAAAAAAAAAAAAAAAAAACAACATTAACAAGACACAAAACTAGTTTAGAAGGTTTTTTACAGAAACTGTTGCCACCTACCTGCAAGCGGTTAGTGAGGATGATGTTGGGGTACATGGCCCCCACGTCAAGGTGATAAATGAGTGGACACTCTATCCTGTTTGGTACCTCTTTCAGTGACATCAGCTTCTTCTTTATTTCCTCACACACCTACAGATGACAGAGAAATACAGCACCTGGGAAAGTGTGCATACACACAGACGACCTATCCAGTACCGGGACAAACGTGACTGAAGAGTAAAAGCAAAGCAATCCACAGGTGTCCTACATCTGTAGAAACTGCTGGCAAAGAGTGGGGAAGACATGGTAGCTCAGTTCCTCCTTCTTAGCCAAGTGCATTGCATTATAAGAAAGTTTCAAAAAGTGTCCTCAAAATTTTGACCAGTATTCTAAGTTAAATAAAATATGGGCAGCAATCATCTAGGTCTTCATCTGAAAATCACATTACTGTGCACAATTTGACACTGCATTTCTTTTAAAGGATTTTTGAACAAAAAAGGATAACATCACACTAAACTGAACTATTAAATCAGAACATAAAGCCACCAACCGAAAGAAACATGAACTGAACTGTTTCTAACCATTGGGACATTGGTTAAAGCTTTTATCTTAATGCACCTCCTATCTTTTACTGCCTGTTTTAGAGACGATGGGACTGACCTCATTGAAGTTGAGGATCTGTTCAAGGGGAATTTTCTCCTCCTCCTCTATGGCGTGACGCAAGGTTTGCTCAACCCTCTGTAGCAGGAAGTCGAATGCTGCCGGATTCTGTTGAAAGCCAACCAAATAAATAAATACATTTCAATTTTAACACTGCAATCAAAATAGAAACACAAGAAATAAGCACCTTTCTGAGACGTAAAGGATGACTTACCATCTTAAAGCGACATGGAATGTCACTGCGGAAGACACCTGACTCTAGAGCCTCAACGTGACCCCCCACGTAGGTCTCTGAATCAAGCACATGGCCGTCATCAGTAAGTTTGTTAAAGACCTGCTCTTGTTTATTGGGGAATATGATGTTGACATGGAAGGCTTGCACCATAAGCAGGGCCTCGCACAGGGTTCCAGAGCCCTTCCGCAGCACCTGGAACACGTACACCACGTTATTGTCATCATTTGCAAATTCATCACTAATTCATTGCCTAGCCAACCTTCTTAATCCAAATCTGAAATTACAGTCTCAATCCATTCACATCATCAAACACTTTACTACTGGATAGAAATGTACCACGTGTCTCTCAGGCTTCAGTCCCATTATGATAGACACACTGGGTCTACTCACACACACCACCGCACGTGAATGGGCAGGAGGACTGGGCAGCCACTGGTATTTGGACCAGCAGAGGTTTATTTTTCCCCCTTCTTGCTGTTTGGAATTTGTTGCTTCCGTCGCCTCAGCTGCTAACGTAATGGGTTTTACTTTTGGTGGTTAATTTCACCCAAAATCCTCCCATTGTCCTTTTCTATATTAATTATACCCTTATGTCAGAATGTGAGATGGATGTTCGTTTAATTATGAAATTTTATGTTTGTATTGCCTATATGAAGCTTTAAGTGCGGTGTGGTGCGTTTTCTCGAGCAGTGAGCAGGTCCATTTAACATGGGCGCATTGCTTTCAGAACACATTGCATTCTTTGCAGTTGTTTAACTGGTTGCATCACAGATCATAGCAAGAATCTTTGATTTTGGGATACAACGCAGAAGCAGGTTCATGTAGCCGAGTCCAACTGGCATAGAGCAGAAGAGGCAGACCGGCTACACTGATCTAGACAACTAATTCTCTCTGTGGCCTAACAGCAGATAATCTATGTCATGTCATTCCCTTCCTGTTGTTCGTCGCTTGGACCCTTGTTCAGCACTGTGTGTCACCTGTTGAGATGAAAACTTAACTGAACTAAAAACCAGGAAGACATTACTGGAAAAATAAACTGAAACAGTCACAAAGAAGAGACAGACAAACCTCATCTGGTTCCATAGGAATGATGGTGCACAGTGCAAAGATGAACGGGTGGACGTACTTCATGTACAGGTAATACGTGGCTACTGCATCTGACACAGAGTAGGTGGCGAGGGTCTGAGGGTAAGTAGAACTTAAATATTAGAAAAATATTAATGGCAAGTTTGTGTGTGATGGTTCAT
The DNA here is from genome assembly GCA_900497675.1 of Arapaima gigas. Classification (NCBI taxonomy): domain Eukaryota; kingdom Metazoa; phylum Chordata; class Actinopteri; order Osteoglossiformes; family Osteoglossidae; genus Arapaima; species Arapaima gigas. The sequence continues at coordinate 143,857 of UFQX01001045.1, forward strand.
TAGGAAGTTTACACTGGTATTTTTGGCTAATTTCACAAAATTGATAATTAGTGTTGCTCTAACTCAGAGAGGAATTGGTTCTGCATTAGCAACATCAATGGACAGAATTTGAGACAAACACCAATAAAAGTCAAAGTGGTCCGAATATAATGTCTAAAAGCAGAAAAAACTAAAGCAAACAATAAACAAAGCTGAACATATAATTCTACTTGTGTTTATTGACAGAGAGGAGTAGACAGTGCGGTTACTCATGGATGTACCTGTGGCTCCTCTGTTGCCATGCGGCACATCTCTTCAGGGTCCAGCTCCACCGGGTCGTAGCCCAGCTTGGCTTTGGCCGCTGCTTTCAGGTTGTGGCTTCCAACAGGCAGGTAGCTGTCACGCTTCACCCACCTGAGACACAGAAGCATTACAAGTGTTTCTTTAGCCCTCGGGGGGGGGGGGGGGGGAA